>JAJOZX010000364.1:0-287500 GCA_023014485.1 Bathynomus jamesi | reverse complement strand
TACATATATATATATATATACACACATATATACACATATATACATACATATACATATACACACATACATACATACATATACATATACACACATATACATACACACACATTTAACTGCAATGACCACGCACATACTCACATACACACATACATACACGTACACGCATACAGCAAAAAATTGAAAAATAAAATTGTAAGAGAAACCTACAGATTTATAAGGAAACAAAGACAAAAACAAATTTTTACCAAAGATTTAACAACCTGCCCTTCTCTCCAATATTTATATGGAGTTTTTTGAAATTACTTACATTCCGAGAATCCTGGGGGTTGGCATCCCTTGGTTGCGGTACGTCGACGATATTTTGTGTATCTGGCCCATGAATCGTGACCTGGATGACTTCCTCCTTCAGTTAAATGACCAAGTCCCCTCCATTAAATTTACTTTAGAAGTGGAACAAGACAACTCAATCCCGTTTTTGGATGTGCGTGTTCATAGGGATAGCCCGGGTTTTAAGTTTAGTATCTATCGAAAAAAAAAAAACAATTTGTCCTACGTACACTTTTACTCTGGACATGACACCCCTATTAAAAAGGCCATATTTTCCTCAATGTTTCTCCGCGCTCTTAGGATCGCCAGTCCGGAATACATCGATGCCGGATTGGAAAATATCAACGGTATTGGAAGTGAGTTGTGTTACCCATCTGCGTTCATGGAATCTTGTCTTAATAAGGCTAAACGAACCTTCTATCGTGTGAATAATAACACTCGCACCTTGTCAAAGAATATTTTAGTACTTCCATTTTTCCCGGGCTTCTTAGGCATTGCTAATGTACTTAAACTTTTGGATATCAGTGTAGTTTTTCATATAACAATATTGTGAAAAACATCATAGTAAAAAATAGCCCTACCAATAATTTAGGCATTATCTATAAAATTGGGTGTAAGCAATGTGATTCCTTTTACATAGGTCAGACGGGAAAGGATTTGCAAACGCGTGTAAAACAGCATCAATATTCCGTTAGAACGGGACAGTTGTCCAGTGCCCTTTTTGTCCATTTGTCAGAGTTATCCCATTGTATTGATTGGAATAATGCTTCAGTTTTGTTTCACTCTAGCAACATTGTTAATAGAAATATTCTTGAGTCGGCTATAATTCAACTTACAAATAACCTTAACATGAGTAAAGGTCTGTTTCAACTCGATCCCGTTGTTTTGAATTCGTTCAGAATGGATTTAGACAAGAAGGGTAGAGTGCTAAAACTTTGGTAGCGTTTCCTTATAAATTTGTATGCTTCTCTTACAATTTTTATTTTTCAATTTAGTTTTATATATATTTTTTTTTTGTGACCTATATATCATTCAGGCCTTATCTATAAAATTGGTTGTAAATAATCCATTTGATCTTGTGTTGAATTCGTTCAGAACGGATTTAGACAAGAAGGGCAGAGTGCTAAAACTTGGGTAGTTTTCCCTTATAAGTTTGTATGCCCCTCTTAAAATTTTTATTTTTCAATTTATTTTTATATATTTTTTTAAATATTTTTTGTGACCTATATATCATTCAGGCATTAACTATAAAATTGGTTATAAACAATCCATTTGATCTTGTGTTGAATTCGGCAAAGTGCTAAAATTGGTAATTTTCCTTACAAATTTGTATGCTCCTCCAACAACTTTTATTTCTATATTTATTTTATATATATATATATATATATATTTTTTTTTTGTAACCTGTATATAGTCTTGAACTCTTTATTTATTTCAGTGTTCCTGAGGATGTCATTAGACGAAAGCGCTTGAGCACCATTCTGTGTTTCCTTTCCTTCGTAGTTTTATTCATATATATATAATATATATATATATATATATTATACGATAGAGCATAATCTTTTAAAAACCTTATTATTAATGTTAAAACTTATAATAATTAAGTTTTAATTACTTATTAGCTCTTCATTTTGCATAGCTAATTTAAAGACGGTTTACACTTCTCTGACTCATTATACAGAACCTTCTATTACCATTGTAGAGGAAGTGAGCATCGAAAATGAGACTCAGTACTCCCTTCAGTACTCCCTTCCAAGGGATTCCTGCTGCGAAGAGAGAGAAGGAAACCAAACCTCTCTGGTTTATATCCAAGCGTTGAACTACATCCGTAAAATCAAAGAAAGATCAGCGGAACAAGGTACGCACAATTTTGTAAATGTATTTTATATCTTGCATATAAATTTATTATAAATTTCTTAATGAATAAACGAGAGTATTTACAGTTTTTTCCCGTTACAGGACTCCCATTTGCCAGTCCTTATTTGGATCAACTCTCCTCGGACAGGCAAGACATTACGGAGTTCTTCAAAAGCTTTATAAGTTCCGTAAGTAGCTTTAGTCTATCGGTGTTCCTTAAAAAAATATTAAAATCGTTGAGGTATTTTCTTGAATAAGGAATTTATGATGGAATTAACCTCGCTGATGAGAGTTCACGAGGTGAAAGGGTACTGTGGTGAGTGCAGCACCAAATAATTAGAGGTTTTATCCCCTCAACCCCTAGGCTGAAGCCCCACCATTAATGCGTGGTGGTTTTTTAGTTATCTAATCCACTATAATCTGAAAAGATGGTTGGAAATATGCCTTTTAAATTAAATTGCTTCGTAACATTACTTATAAGTTGTGTCTAAAGTTTGTTTCATTTTTACCATGATATGTTGCATTGTGACAGCGTGGATTTACAGTCGCCATCAGCATCCAAGATGGAAGCGTCCTTCAAGTCTCACCATCAATCACGGACATCCTCGGTTTTCCGAAAGACGTGTTGCTCGGACAATCCTTCATTGATTTCGTCTATCCAAAGGATTCTATTAATTTCTCTTCCAAGATAATCAACGGCTTAAATATTCCATTCAGGAATAGTTCCATCAAAGGTATAAAATAAAGTTAACTTAGCCATTACGATGCAAATTGTGAATAATGATGTAATTCCAGTTAAGATGCGGGTAATTTCAAATTATCCGCAGAGGTTTTAAGTACTACACCACGGGAGGGGGGGGGTATCAGCAATTCCAATGGTCAGGATACACTGGGCAGCAAAGTAGCTATTTCTGTCCCATCGTATCCCAACTATCGGAACCGATGGTACAGTTTTGGAAAAAAGTTCGCTTAGACAAAATTTGTAAAGCATAAAAAATTACTAATTATTATTGACTGGGTTTTGTTTTTGAAATTTTATTACTGTCACAAAAAAGAATAAAATATCTAAAAGAAAAACAGTATATTACCAATTATTAATTTTTGTTGAGTTTTAGAAATTTGATGTTTCTAGGCCAGTGGTCGGGGAACAGGGGTAAATTACCCCAAATGGGGTAAATTTAAAAATTTTTGGGGTAATGCGTGCGGTATGAGAGACACTTCCCTCAGAGCCTCAGTCGTGTGTATGGTATCATGAAACGAAGAGGTGCTTTTAGTGCTTGACACTTTGTGCTGATATTTTTTTCCAAAACCTGAAGTGATGTTTTGAATGAAATTCTTCAGTTCTTCATTCCTTTTTACTAATTTTGTTTGTGTGCTATTCTTATGCCAGCATGTGTGGCTTTTTTTTATTTCTCCATAATAATGGATCCAATAAACATTTTTTTAATTTGAATTTCTTGTATACCATATGCAACAATTTTAAGAGCAATTGGCTTTCTTTTGTTTACTTTGAAGTCTGGGGGTAATTTCATTTTACTCAAATAGATTTTTGGGTAATACCGAAAAAAGTTCCCCGACCCATGTTCTAGGCAAACTCTTTTCCCAAACTCTACCTCCGTTGTTCAGTTTTAACGTAGGAATCATCGTTTAAGTGAGTGTTACTAAAGTAATAAAAAAGTTCGACTCGGATAATCCTTAAACTAAAAAACACAAAAAAGTAATAACTGTAACTCCTAGTTCCGCACACCGAGGAGGAGGGCGGGGGGGTTCTGGTTAACCCGTAACTCTAAACCTCTATAACAGTTAAGAGTGGAAATCCCCGCAACGTGTCTAATGAACATTACTAACATTGAATTCCCGCAGACAACTATGGAACGACTTTCTTCTGCCGCCTTCGTATGTACCACGGCCTTAAGAAAACTGGTTACGGGGTGAGGAACAAGAGGACTTTGTACAAACCCTGCAAAATCATTTTCAAGTCGCAAGACGCGGCTCGATTTACGGAAACTCCGACCTCCATTATCCACTCTTCTCTCATAATTGCTGAAATAATTCCAATTGAATCCGCTTACAAAGGTAATTTTTTTTTCTTTTTTTTTAATTCTTTCACACTGAAAAGTGTTTAATTTTAAACTTTATACGCTTTTTTCTCTTTCGTACTACTTCTTTTTCACCTTTCCCTACTTCTCCCAAATCAATATCAACCTTTTTTAGATTTTGTTATTATATTTGGTTTGAATTAGAGGTTAACGTTACATTTTTAATAGCTAAAAATTATGGTGAATTAAAGTGGAGGAAAATGATTCTTGGGTAGATGGCGCTTTGTGAGGTTTTGGGATATCATCGTCGGTATATGCGCTATCTACGTTTAATATATATATATATATATATATGATTTCTCGTGTATATATAATGTGAGTGCATGTTCTCTCCTTCGACAGAATCCGACGAATCCACCTCGTTAGGGAGCTTCAGCATTCGGCATTCGGCTTCGTGTAATTTCTCAGATTACGACCCTGAAGCGATCCCTTACCTCGGCCACCTTCCGCAGGATCTCACTGGCAACTCTATTTTTGATTGTTACCATCCCGAAGACATGAAGAAGCTGAAGACTATATATGAAGAAAGTGAGTAATGAACGAAGTTTTTAATTAAACAGCAGTTACAAACACCCCAACTTAATTATTATACGAAAACATTTCGGAGACCCAATTCATATTCGCATTAACTTATAATTTGTAAATGTAGACGACCATTGTATAAACATTATATTTTATAACTAAGTAGTATAGAGAATGGCGTCTGAAAATGTTTATTCCTTTCATAGACGTCTCAGTCTTCGGAGGCAAAGACCTGTATAATGTACATCTCTCACCAATGTTATTCAGGTCAAGTTGGATTAGATTTCGTCAACTCCACGTACGAAGCAAGTGTAGTTTACGTCCCCCTGACGCAAAAGGGGACACAAACTACACTAGGTCAAAGTTGGGGAACGTAAACTACACTAAGATCTTTAGGGAGACATTTTTTAAATGAATCCATCAAATAAAACGTGAAAACTAACGAAAATATTACGACTTAATCTAACCAATCGTCAATTTATATATTATATATATATATATATATAATATTATATATATATATATAATATATTGACGATTGGTTGGGTTAAGTCGTAATATTTGCGTTAGTTTTAACGTTTTATTTGATTAGGTATACGCGGACGAAATTGGGGAACGCAAACTACACTAGGATAATGTAAGGGAACGCAAAGTACACTAGGATAATGTAGGGGAACGTAAACTATACTAGGCAGGGGGACGTAAACTACACTTGCTCCCCGCGTACTGCTTATGAATTGTTGAATGAGAGACCATGATCCATTTCTTACAAAGACGACCAAATTAAGAAAGGAAAATATTTTTCCCCTTAAATCCAATACAGTTTCGTTAATATATATATATATATATATATATATATATACACACACATACACGATGGAACGACGACGAATAAGATGTGAATGGCTCTTAATACCGTGAATCAAATGATATGAATAACCTTAGATCAAGGTACATTCATACTGGCCTTAAATAACTAAGTCTTGTCTCTTGACTGGGATATATGCCCCTCGGGAGGCGAAGCTCTTATTACATTACACTACATTACATTTGGACAACATGAAACCACTCGGGCCTATCGAGGTTATTCGAGTCAGATAAGCAGTCAAGAGATATTTTAGGACCTTTTCCAGTTTGTGTACCGTTTTTCATATAATTTATTTTTGATTGGTCATACAACCGCCGTCGATTGTAACAACTTTTTAAGAGAGGTAAGTTCTTGATAACCTAACCTAACCTAACCTAACCTTCTGTTTTACTCTATGCTGTGCCTAACAGAAGCAAATAAACACTAGAAAGTTGCATAAAAGCCAACATTATAGAAAACGGTACATAAACTGGAAAACGTCCATATTTTATATAATTTTGCCAAAAAATTGGTTATGTTTATCATTAAACCAAAAACTTAACCGTAGAAAGCCAACGTTGCCTATTACCATAAAAGTACATTTGACTTTTTGGAAATGGTCTTTTATCGTACGAAAGTTAATTTTTATTAATATTTATAAGTAACAATAAGTGATTTAATTCAATCTACAGGGTGAGTCAAAAGTCCGGAAACATAGTGTAGTGAATACTCTTATTTTAGTTTCAAGATAAATGTTAATTTTACCGTCTTGAATTCGGAATAGAAAACCAAAGGTTATTTTTTCCACTTTGGTACTGTCGCAGTTTCGCCTAACGGACTCAATACGGCTAGTGAGATAATCACTGGTGGCACTTAACTAGCGGCAGTGCTTATGGCTACATCATCCAGGTTAACCTATACCGGATAGATGCGCTACGGTCCCAAGCCGTAGCTTGCCTAGGCCAACGACGACGACGACGTAAACCAACAATTGGTGACCCCGGAGCTGGATTACCCCTTTTACCCGAACGACTAGGACTAGACTGTAATGTCGTTCGTGCCCATCACCCCCTTCACCCGAGCGACTAGGACTAGACTGTAACGTCGTTCGTGCCCATCACCCCCTTCACCCGAGCGACTAGGACCAGACTGTAATGTCGCTCGTGCCCTCTGCCCCTCACCCCTGCCCGTGCGCTCTGTGCCTGCGCTCGTCTCAACCTCCACTCCTTCGTTGGGAACTTGTCGTCTTGCTTGTACGTCAGCAAGCATAGGAGAAGATGCCTGACGACGCTGGTGCCATCTCCCACTTGAGCGTAAAGCTCCCCGTCTTCTGGCCGGGTGATCCATTTATTTGGTTCCACCAAGTGGAATCACAATTCAACTTGGGAAGGATCACCGCTAGCAGGACAAAATACGATCATGTTTTGTCCTCTCTACCAGCGAGCATCATCTCTGAAGTCCGTGACGTCATCATGTGTACTTCCACGAGTGAGGACCCATACAACGATCTGAAGTCTGCCATCCTGTGCCGCACCACTGTCTCCGAGCGTGAGAAACTACATCAGTTAATCTCAAAAGAAGAACTTGGAGACCGTAAGCCCACTCAAATGCTGAGGGCTATGCAGTGCGCTCTAGCGGCGAACGCGCACAAACCTTCGATAAGGACATCTTTAGACAGTTGTTCTTGCAGAAACTTCCTCCATCAGCTCAGCGTGTCTTGGCCACTATGGATCCTGCTACTCCAGTTGATAAACTAGCAGAAACTGCCGACAAAGTAGTGGAGATTGACACAGCTCCGGTCAACAACGTGAACACACAATCGGAACTGGAGTTGAAAGTGGAAGAGTTAAGTCAACAACTCAACCACGTTTGTTCTCTGCTACAAAATCAACGGCAAAGAAGCCATTCTCGGTCAAGATTTACGAAGAGGCATCGTTCGAGTTCCGGGAAGATCTGCTTCTACCACTCGAAATTTGGAAAAAAGGCTAGGAAGTGCATCTCCCTTGCAATTTTTCGTCGGAAAACCCCAGCAGCGAGTCCTAATGGCGTCTAGTACTCGCACTGCCAACCTGTTATTCATAAAGGACAGGAACTCTGGTGTCAATTTCTTGGTTGATACCGGAGCGTCAGTCAGTGTATTCCCTCAAAAATCTGGTCATACGCACTCGGAATCTCCGCCTCTATACGCTGCTAACGGTTCACGCATACCCACGTACGGTACTCAGTCGCGTGAACTAAACTTGGGCCTTCACCGATCCTTCAAGTGGATTTTCATCTGTGCTCAAGTGCAGCATCCCATAATCGGCGCTGACTTCCTCCAGCATTTCAAACTCCTGGTGGATCTTGACAAGCGACGTTTATGCGACCAGGCCACACTGCTTTCTGTTCTTGCCAAACAGGTTGCCCTTCCGGACGCCTCGAACTCTGCACTTTCCCTCGTTCCCCCTAATTCCATGTACCAGTGCCTTTTCCAACAATATCCAGGAATTCTTCAACCAATGCAGATGGGTGATACCATTAAGCACACCATTACCCATCACATTACAACAAAAGGTCCCCCTGTGTTTGCAAAACCCAGACGTCTTGCCCCGGACAAACTGAAAGCTGCCAAATCGGAATTCCAGCTTATGATAGATCTTGGGATAATAAGACCTTCCAAAAGCAGTTGGTCCTCTCCCCTACACCTGGTCCAGAAGAAGTCAGGAGACTGGAGACCATGTGGGGATTACCGGTTTTTGAATTCGACAACCATCCCGGACCGATATCCGGTACCAAATGTCCAAGACTTTACTTCTCTTCTCCACGGCAAATCTATCTTCAGTAAAATAGATCTCGTTAAGGCTTTCCACCACATTCCCGTAGAGCCTTCGGATATTCCCAAGACTGCAGTTTGTACACCATTTGGGTTATTCGAATTTTTGAAGATGCCGTTCGGGCTACGGAATGCTGCGCAAACCTTTCAGAGGTTTATAGATGAGGTCACCAGAGGCTTAGACTTTGTTTATGCCTACATCGATGATTTGCTTGTGGCCAGCTCAACGGAAGAGGAACACAAGGAACATCTTTCACTCCTCTTTCAACGCTTAGAACAATACGATGTTACTATTAATGCATCTAAGTGTGTGTTTGCACAGCCAACCTTGGAATTTCTTGGTCACACGATTTCGCAGCACGGAATTACCCCCCTTCAGGACAAGTGTGAAGTGATAAAAAATTACCCAATGCCAAATAATCAGCGTGAGTTACGTCGGTTTCTAGGTTTGGTAAATTATTACCACAAGTTCATTAAAAACTGTGCTAGTGTTCTTGCTCCTCTACACGCTATGATCACACACAAACGCAAGGTAACGAAATTGTTATGGTGTAGCGATAGTTTACAGGCGTTCGACAATGCCAAAAATGCTATCAATAGTGCATTGTCTCTGTCATTTCCTATCAGTGATGCCCCCCTAACTCTGACGGTCGATGCCTCAGATGTTGCGATCGGTGGAGTGTTGGAACAAACCATTAACGGTCAACAAGCACCCATCGCGTTTTACTCGAAAAAGCTGCAGCCAGCCCAAACGCGTTATAGTGCTTTCGGACGTGAACTTCTTGCTATTTACTTAAACGTGAAGCATTTTCAACATTTCCTTGAAGGCCGAGAGTTTTGTGTTTTTACCGACCACAAACCTTTGGTCACTGTCTTCAATAAAAACAGCTGTAACCACTCTCCCAGAGTCATCAGGCAACTTGATTATATCTCGCAATTTACCACAGATATCCGCCACATCAAAGGTGTCTTGAACACTCCAGCGGATGCACTTTCAAGAATAGAGATTACTTCTGTTACCCTCAGCTCTACACTGTGGAATGCTATTGCACAGGATCAAGATAAGGATACGGAACTACAAGACCTGCTCAGAGAAGACTCCACTCACTCACTTTCCCTCAAGAAAATGAGTATGCCAGGATTGTCTGTGCCCCTCTATTGCGACGTATCAACAGCTGCTATTCGCCCTTATGTCCCTCCATGTCACAGAAAAGCAGTCTTCATGGATCTTCATAAGCCCTCCCATCCTGGTATCCGTGCTTCGCAACACCTGGTTACCTCTCGCTTTGTTTGGCCCTCGATGCGGAAGGATGTCAAACATTGGACCAAAACGTGCCTTGCCTGCCAGCGTGCCAAAGTCCAAAGGCACACCAGGTCCCCCTTTGACGCATTTCCGCCCCCATCCCAGCGATTTGAAATAATTCATGTAGACATTGTTGGCCCTCTTCCAGTGATTCAAGGCCAACGTTATCTGCTCACCTGTCTCGACCGCTTTTCCAGATGGCCTGAAGCCATCCCACTTCCTGATATCCAAGCGGACACTGTTGCAAGAGCCTTTCTTCATGGATGGGTATCAAGATTTGGATTGCCGACAAAAGTCATCACTGACCAAGGTCGCCAATTTGAGTCTTCGCTTTGGAAGAAGTTTACCAGCTTGTTGGGTACAGTACATGCGCATACCTGTGCGTATCATCCGCAAGCTAACGGCCTCGTCGAACGCTTCCATCGCCAGCTGAAGTCATCCCTTATGTGTCACGAAGACTCCCATTGGATGGATAAGCTTCCACTCGTGTTGCTTGGTATTCGCTCTGCATTTAAGAGTGATCTGAAGACTACAGCGGCTGAACTAGTCTATGGAACAACACTGCGGCTACCAGGTGGCTACTTCACTGCAGGGGATAAGTCATGCGATCCTACGGAATTCGCTCAAACACTTTCCTCTCACATGCAGTCCCTTCAGCCTGTTCCCCCTCGATTGACTAGCCAACAGAACATCTTTATTTCCCCAGCCCTCCAGTCTTGCACCCACGTTTTCGTTCGTGTACCTGTCCCAAAACGGCCTCTCCAATGTCCATATAACGGACCCTATGAAGTTCTCCGACGTACGCGCAAATCATTTCTCATCCAGCGCGGTTCCAAGGTCGACAAGGTTTCTATCGATCGTCTTAAGCCTGCGTTTTTGGAATCAACCTTAAGTGAGGTACAAGTAGCTACCAAAAAGGTTCAGCGGAAATCTGTGTCGTTCGGAACTCTTTGAACTTCCTCTCTGGTGGGGGAGTGTGTAGTGAATACTCTTATTTTAGTTTCAAGATAAATGTTAATTTTACCGTCTTGAATTTCGGAATAGAAAACCAAAGGTTATTTTTTCCACCTTTGGTACTGTCGCAGTTTCGCCTAACGGACTCAATACGGCTAGTGAGATAATCACTGGTTGGCACTTAACTAGCGGCAGTGCTTATGGCTACATCATCCAGGTTAACCTATACCGGATAGATGCGCTACGGTCCCAAGCCGTAGCTTGCCTAGGCCAACGACGACGACGACGTAAACCAACAATAGGATTAATGTTAGCCTGTGCTGCAATCCAACCCGATGTCCTGGAAAGAGTCCAGGTCGAGTGGGGAAACAAGAGTCCAGAAATGTTTGGAAGTGAAAGGAGAACATATAGAGCACATCTTATAACATTACTTGTAGCACGTGTCTTTTTGCAATAAAAGTTTCCTATCCTTCCTATGTTTCCGGACTTTTGATTCACCCTGTATAAATGTAATTTTCATTATGGGGTTACGTAGACCCCACAGTAGTCGCTATACGTGCGGTCCCACACTGACCTTCTAGGGTTAGGGGCCAAATTAAATAAAAATAAATAGTTCATTTCACAAATACTTATTCTATGTTAAAATGATCTTAACGTGTAGCAAAGAAATGTAATTGTCTAATTGACTAGGTAATTGTTCTGATCTAAAGTAAAACATTTTGGGGGACTCAAGATTAACTTTTTCTGGAAATATCTGTAAGCGTGTCCTTAAAACTGAATATAATTTAGTTCTTAATTTAAATACACCGTATGATCAAAAATTAAGAATACTTAAAGCCAATGACAAAAATTATTTACCAAAAAAGAAAATTCCGTTTTGGTGTAAAACTTCCTGAAAGACTATTAGGAATGTACAATGCTTTGATTTTAGATAATATGCAGTTCGCTATTATTATTTTTATACGCACAACCTGAATTAAATTTTCAGCAATTTATACAGACGAGCAATAAAAAATTCCTTTATTAATTCATATTAAATTATGATGATAAACACAATAATAAATTCATAAGAGAATAGGTAACATTATTTTGTTACTATGAAATATCAAATAGAGAGGAAAAGTTCACATAAGGTTAGATCTATATAACCTAATGTCACATTGTCTGTTCATATAGTAGAATATCATTAATGAGAGGATATATGTATACACTATACACATTATATACACCATAAAATTACACAAAATATTATAGTGAAATAATAATTAGTCTAGGATTATTTAGTATCAGAACTAGGGAGGTTACTGCACTAGTTGTATAGGGTTCGGGGATATTTTTAAATAATATGTTACTAAGATTAACAAGATTGTTCTTTGAATGAATTGTGATAATCATTAACCATAACATACAGATGACGTCATTAGTCATTATGACTGTTCATTACGTCAAGGGACTATTTGGTATTTGTTTAATATATTTACAGTCGTGAAGCATCAAGGAAAACCTTACAGGAGTGAACCTTATCGTTTTCGGACTTTCAACAACAGCTGGGTAACTCTAATAACAGAATGGCTATGTTTTGTCAATCCTTGGACCAAAAAAATTGAATCTATCATCGGGCAGCACCGAGTCCTTAAGGTATGACAATTAGTTGAGATCCCTTTAAGGAAGAAGGTTAGATTAAATACAGGTTAGATTAAATACGCCAAGTAATAATAATAATAATAACCATTCAGAAAGGTCAGAAATTGGCACACCGCTCAGGCCACACAAATTTGACCCATTCCTCTAAATTCTAGTTCGATTATTACTATTAACCAGCACCATCGGAAGTCGACTCCCAGACCTCAGTAGCTTCACTTCGCTTATAGGAAAACGGTGTTATCCACTGAACCACGGCGCTGGCTGACAAATATACACAAAAAGTAAGGTTACAAAACGCTGCTGGTAAACCAGTTGAGTTGGATAGAAATAGGTTTTTATGAGTTTCGAGCAGGGTTTTTTTTTTTTTTTTTTTTTTTTTTTGCTGTAAGAAAATGTATACGAATATAGGTTTAGAAAATACTTGATTAGCCTTTTATTTATTTAGAAAGAACACTACATTCATTTACCTACTGGTTTTGGGGGCTACGTCGTGGCCACTTTATAACACCGCTTCCTGTTAAATCAGGGAAGTCAACTAAGCGACGTTGAGTCTGTTGAGTAGTTGAATGGGTGAATACTACTACTCCGCGCTCAGATGATGTAGCGACCCGTAGATGGTTCAAATGCCACGTAAAGCCGTGGGTCCTCTCCATCACACGATGACTTCTGCCGCTGAAGGAGATAAAAGACCCCAAAACATTATTATTACTCATTTTTTTTACCTCCCTCCCCCAGGGTCCTAAGGATGCGGATGTATTTGTTGACCCAACAGAAAAAAATCTGTCACCGATGCCAGAAGAAATTCTTCTGGAAGCACAAACTGCTCAAAACGACATTCTCGATCTACTTATGAAGGTTCAGTTCACAGCTAAAATTTATACTTTTCTTTGTATGGAAATTAACAGAATTCCATATTTTTCAATGTTCGGATTCTTTATTTTTAAATAAATAATAATTCTTTCTTCAAAGATTTTCTCAGTCTATTCCTTTTGATGACGTTTCGTTTATGCGTATCTCAACATCTTCGAAGCTTGTTAAGACGTAATCCGTTTAGAAGTGCGACACTGCTCATACGCATTGAAGGCTTTCCATGAATGCAGCAGCTTCTTCTTAATGACAGTTGAAGCACTGTCTCACTCCTAAACGAATTAATTTGAAGAGGTTCAGCTGTGCTTGAATGAAGCGTCAGCAAATGAAATACAACGAGAAAACTAAGTAATTGGATAAAGAAGTAACCTACGTAATTAACTAATAATAATAATAACAATAATAATAACAAACTTACCCCCCTCTTTCTTAATTGTAGCCTGTCACATCCTATCAAGATCCATCCAAAGAGCCAATGGTGAAGAGGCGTCGGACGTTGGCTGACATCATGAGTCCTTTCGTTGAAAAGCTGGACAATATTGAAAAGAAGAATTCCACTGATTACCAACAGTCACCTCTTCATGTTCCTTATAATGGGGGGAAGAAATCAGTGGGGGTCTCCTTAGCCAATGAAGGACCTATAAATCCTGGTACTTCGATGCAAAGGAACAGTGCCAAACACTGCCAATCCGGTGTCCCGCCGAGTATCGTGAGTACTTTTTATTAAAAAAGTGTTGTCTCGAAGTTAACGTTTCTTATTGACTTTTAAATAAATTTATTATTATTATTATTATTATTATATTATTATTATTATTATTATTATTATTATTATTTAGAACAACGTTTTATTGCAGATCACACCTGGGCAAGAAAGTTTGAATTCTTCCATTGAAACTCCATCCAGTTACGGGCAGCTAAATTACTCCGCAACATTGCAGAGGTAGATAAAATATGCCAAGTTAATTAACAGACTCAGTATAATTATGTTTAAGTTTGAGTATGTACAATATCTGAGTCTAAGCAATTTAATATGCCTTCAAGCCATTAGACTGAAGTTCGTATGATTCGTCCTAAGAATTATAGTGTCTCGCAACTCTCTTCTTAAATGCTTAAGGGCTACGTCGTGTTCACGTTGCAACACTACTACTACTACTTCCCGTTAGATGAACGAGGTTAAGCGACGTATTGTCTGTTTATTAGTTGAATAGATGACCGTCCTTCGCGTTCAGATGATGTAGCGGGTTCTAGGACAGTTCATACCAGGACAGCTCATACCAGGACAACTCATACCCAGACAACTCATACCCGGACAACTCATACCTAGGACAACTCATACCTAGGACAACTCATACCTAGGACAACTCATACATAGGACCAGAAAAAAAAATGAAAAATTAATGAAAACATTTATTTTGTAAAATTAAAAATTAAATTTAAACATTTAGAATTCATGCAAGTTATTAATGAAAACATTTTGAAATGAAAACATTTATTTTGTAAAATTAAAAATTAAATTTAAACATTTAAAATTCATGCAAGTTATATACAGTATATATATATATATATAATATAATATATGATACACACAGACCGTGCATGGAACAAGGAACTCTTCTGGGATAATTAAATCCACTATAGTCTGAATAAGTAATGGTAAATGACAAATACCATAGTTTTTCTTTTCATGATGCAAGCCCGACGTGGGCAACGGGTTTCTCGCAAAGAGGTCCCATAGATATAGCTTCCCTCACCAGCTATCTGCAAAGCAGACAGGATCCAGCTTTGGGACATGGATCTAGGGTTTAAAGCAGCCTAGCCCCACTACATTTAGAACCTCAATATAAATAAAAGACTCGTTGCATTCACGTCGGATTGAATAAATCAAAGAAAAAGGGGCAACGAGTCTTTTACTTATATTGAGGTTCTAAATGTAGTGGGGCTAGGCTGCTTTAAACCCTAGATCCATGTCCCAAAGCTGGATCCTGTCTGCTTTGCAGATAACTGGTGAGGGAAGCTATATTTATGGGACCTCTTTGCGAGAGACCCGTTGCCCACGTCGGGCTTGCATCATGAAAAAGAAAAACTATGGTATTTGTCATTTACCATTACTTATTCGGACTATAGTGGATTTAATTATCCCAGAAGAGTTCCTTGTTCCATGCACGGTCTGTGTGTATCATAAAAAACTCAGGGAACCATTGGGTTCATTGAATGCCCAGTTAGGTCAACTGTACGCCCTTGACGATTGGTTAGGTTTAGTCGTGATATTTTCGTTAAAACTAACGAAAACATCACGACTAAACCTAACCAATCGTCAAGGGCGTACAGTTGACCTAACCGGGCATTCAAATTTTATCTTATGTAAATAATGGTTCTTTATTTATTATATGTTTGCAATAAATAATAAATTTGTTGTTATTGTTTTCTTATCTTATTTTGGTTAATTTGCAGAGTTTAAACTTTCGGGGTGGATATAGATGAAAAGATCAACATTGGGGTGGTAATTGTTGAAGAGAGTATGAGTTGTCCTAGGTATGAGTTGTCCTAGGTATGACTTGTCCGGGTCTGAGTTGTCCGGGTCTGAGTTGTCCGGGTATGTGTTGTCCTGGTATGAGCTGTCCGGTCACGGATGTAGCGACCTACAGTAGTTGGTTTTCATACCAAATAAAGCTGTAGGTCCCCTCCGTTACGCGACATTTACTGCTAAGGAGGTTAAACAACTCCAGACATTATTATTATTATTCTTTAGAAGTAAACTGATAAATGTTTAAGCGCAATAACCACACTTCCATAGATTGCTTATACGTATATGAAGAGCCAGAAAATATGAATCCAGCGTACGGTTTCCGATACTTCGAAATGCGGGTTCGAGGCTCAATGGGTCCCATTTTCTCGCATAATTAACTTTTCCTACTCCGTAAATGGACGAGAGTATTTTGAAATACTGTATATAAGCATTTAATCTTTCGCATGACCCACTTCGCAGTCGTCGTTGACACTAATATTCTTCGCAGATTTTTCCGAAGCAATCCAAAAACAGTCTCTTCGGACGAAAGCGGCGACAGTAAAATGGAAGCATCTCATCCAGAAAGCAGAGGTAAAATAGGATCATAAAGAAGCGTAAAAACGGGTGAAACCCGTAAAAGCGTATAAAATATGTAAAAACACATTAAAATATGTAAAGATATAAATAAATGCGGAAACATTTAAAATATATAAAAATAATAAAACGTGAAAATGTTCAAAAAAAGTTAAAAATCAGTAATTACACATAAAAGGCAAAACAAAATAAAACGTGTAAAACATGTAAAAACAAATGAAAATAAGCAAAACTATCTAAAATATAAAACATAAAAACAAAAACAAAAAAATTACCTAATTATTGAATATATATATATATATATATATATATATATATATATATATATATATTATATATATATATATATATATATATATATATTATAAGACCTGAACATTTGAAACGTCTAAAACACGATCAGGCCATGAAAAAGGAAGTAAAAGAATGTATACAATTTTGATAACATTTTTAATACATGCAGATTAAAAACATAAAACATGAAAATCGTATAAAACATAAAACATATCGAAAAGGATATATAAACATAGAAAAAGAGAACATGTAAATCATTAAAAACACACACACACACACACATATATATATATATATATATATAATATATTATATACACACCAGTATAAATTATATAAAGGAAGATAAAATCTGAACACACTTAAAAACAAATAAAATTTAAAACAAAAATTTATTAAAACATGCAAAAGACGTGAAATATGTCATAGCTGAAAAAAAAATAAAGATATGTATGTAAAATCTAAAACAAATGTTTCTCACGAGCATGCTGTTTTACTGGTTTTTAAACACGTTTGGTTTCCGCAGGTTTCTCAACTTCTGGTTCGGCCAATAGGAAATCTCAGTCCCAGTCTCAGTCTCAATCGGGATCTGGATCTGGATCTGGGGATAATAACTGTGACAGTAACAGGTTTGTAACTCCCTTTTTTTTTTGCGTGTTATTAATCACGAACCAAATTAGTGATGCGTGACATTATATGTAATTGATTAGTGATGCCTTTTAACGTCATATCCATTGGTTATATATATGTATAACGGCTTTCCATAGCGTTGAAATTTACTTTTGAAAACTAACTCGAAGTTCCGTTTTGTCGAGAGAAGTTTCAGGAAAAGCAACACCAAAATCAAGTTCGGGAAGAATGAGGAAAGCAGCGAAGGTCTTTTCAATGTCAACAGATCCTTTATGCTTCCTCTAACTGAGGAGATCCTCTCAAGACATACTCAAAACATGCAGAAACAGTTCATGGAGTGTCAAAGAAAGAACGAAAGAATTATTAACTCGAGCAAATACGATTACAGAGTCAGGTCGTTCAAAAAGCTTTCGAAGAAGACGAGAGAACGGGTAAGTCATTGTAGCTTAAGTTTCTGCGCATTTCTACATTTAACGGTTAAATTTATCCTTTGTAAAGGATCGAAAATATATAGTTTTTTTTGCACACTTTATATAGGCTTTAAAACTTCTAACGTGAAAATATTGGCAAGCGTATTATAAAAAATAAAAACAAAAAGTTCTAAACTGTAAGTGGTGACAGTTACTTTCTGACCCTTTCTCCCAAATTCTTTGTGCCCTTTCTTTTTTATACGAGATAATCATCCAGTTATTCGAGCAAAACGCTTAAACAGGTTTTTCGTACTGCAAGAGAGTCAGTTCTCAGTAAATATGAAGTGTCACAGTTTTTCTTCAAATTGAAAACTTTACAGAGGAAAGCGAGGCTAGTTTATATTATAAAAATTCGGCCGCTCGTAATGAAATGAAAATGAAAAGGTTTATTGGCAGACTATAGTCCATATGACAAATATTATTAATACAATGACAGTTCATATACTAAGGATAGAAATATATACGATTGATTAGAAATAATACTGTAATGTCGAAGTTAAGTGGAGCTACAGACAGACGTTTTCGTACCAAGACGTCCATAGCTTAAAGGATAAATGGCAGGACTCATGGATAGCTTGGATGATCGGGTTGGTTGATTTTTTAATTCTTTGCATTAGACTGTGTTGAACGCGTCTTGTTACCTCCGGGAAGCTCGGGACATTGCGGGTAGCAAACATTTGCGAAGCTGAGCATCTCGGGGGTAATTTATGTAAGTCAAAAAGACCTGTTGTACAGCAAATTTAGAGTTCTGCCAGAACCTTTTTTATAATTCACCCACAGTTGCTGTCCGTATATATTACTGCAGAAAGTACGAAAGAGAGTGTCTTTAGCTTCACTTGTACAGAATCGAAAGTTCTTTATGGTCATATTCGCTTTAGCACACAGGCTTCGAGATTGTTTTCTTATATCCGAGTCATCCCTCAAGGAGCTGATAATAGTTTGACCCAAATACTTAAACTCTTGTACTTCTTCAATTACTTCACCATTCATTTTAAACCTTATATCAGCTGACTGATTACAGCTTTTAGGATGAAGTTTCATAACCTTAGTTTTTGTAACATTAAAAAGAATATCATGTTTCTGCGAATACACTTCGCAGACTTTTAGTAGCCGATCCAGACCTTTAACAAAGGGACTTATTAACACCATATCATCGGCATAAACTAAGTTATTTATCCTTGTGTTATCTATACAACATCCCACTGTTGCCTCATTAAGTGAAGCAATTAATCCGTCAATATACACATTAAACAGCATAGGGGAGAGCAAGGAGCCTTGTCTCACCCCGCAAGAGGAGCCAAAACACTCGGGTAGTACATTGCCCCACCTAACACTGAAAGATTGGTGGGAATACCAAAATTTCAATAAATTTAATATGTACATGGGAACCTTCCTGTCTTCTAGCTTTACAAACAAAATATTGTGGTTCACCCTATCATATGCCTTACTTATATCTAGGAAACAGCTATAAATAGTTGAATTACTGTCAATGTATTTAGATATTGTTTCTTTAAGTACATAGATACACAGATCAGTTGAGTGGGACCTTTTAAAGCCAAACTGATTAGATGTCCATAGGAAATCATTTAATTGGCGTAACAAGAGTTTTTCTAGTAGTTTCGAGAAGCAGGAAGCGACAGCAATAGGTCTGTAATTATTGCTGGACAGAATGTCTCCGTACTTATTTTTGACCAGGGGCAAGATATATACCCTCATGAACTCTGCAGGGATATAGCTATGAGCCAGCATGGCTGATAGGAGCAATGATATATGCAGACATACTAAGTCATTTGCATATTTTAAGTGCTCATTCGATAAGTCATCTACCCCTGAGGCAGAACCAGTCTTTAACTCTTTAATTAACCTCTTTACTTCAGAAAATGATATCAAAGTATTTTCCCTTGTCCCTCCCACAATCGTTTCGCTGCAATCTATCTTAATGATTATCCCTACTCACACTGTTAAGAATGTTAGAATAGTGGTTTTTCCACAGGTTTGCAATTTCATCCTTCCCCGACACCCCATCGATTGTCGGAGGGAGGACATTTTTGACACCCGTTTGATTCTTAACAAATTTCCAAAAAATTTTATTATCGTTATTTATGCGAGCTTCACAGGCTTTTGATGCTCGAATAGACTCTTCTTCCTCTTTACATCACCTTATGGCCGCCTTATACTGACCCCGACTTCTACACATATTCAAGTATACTGGTCCTAATCTGGGTCTACCATGAAAGCACCACAAATCATAGGCGTCTTTCGATTCCCTCTTCAGGGGGGCAATAAAATCATTCCATCCAGGAATAATCTTAGTACGATAGTTCTAAGATTTAATCAGGGGCTTCCTGCTTCTCTTAACAGGGATATTATCTTACTATAATACCTATCTATGAGTTTACAGTGAGAATCATTTGAGCAAGGATTATTACAGGCAAAGTGAAAAATTTCTAAATTATTAAAGAGGTGACTTGTTCTGTCTTTGTATTCTATTCTCTGCTGCATCGTAACATTGGACCAATCGACGCGATTATTCTTACCTATTGAGTTCTTGTTAAGTCGTGTTGCGCATAAATTGGTAACGTTAATTAATATTTCTAATGGTCTATGATCAGAAAGAAGGAAATCATGCAGAATATGAACTCTAACAATTCGATCCTTTAGATTATTACTAGTGAGACAATGATCAATCCACCTGGTGGTACCACTCATATCACTAACCTATGTAAAATTACCACTGGCTACCCCTAATACATCTACATCACTTATACTTAAATTGGCCGACTCGCACATGTTACCCAATTCTACAAAGAATTCCGAGTTCACATGTGCGTTAAAGTCCCCCATTATTATACAGTGAGAATATTTGGGGTTATCTGATAATGACTTAATTTTGTACAGCAAATCAATGTATTCAGCTAGATTACTGCCGTTGTTATATAGTAAATAGCAGTTTACAATTAATATGCAATCATTGTTCACTTGTAATTCAATGCCTAACAACCTTACATTATCGCTTGTTAAATATTTTATATGTTTTGACAAATTTTTCCGTATTAAGAAAGCAACACCACCAAAAGGCCTACCGTACATTAATTCATCTGACAAGTCTACTGCTGATGACGCATGGTACATAAAGTCATCATGGATGGTAGAGAGGAATTTTAGCTCTTGCTTAGGTAGCAAGTGCTCCTGCAGGAGTATCAAATCTGCACTGTCGTAGGTTTTATGGACATCTACAGTTGAATTCCTCACTGACCTTACATTATATGAGACTATTTTCAGCAAGTTATCCGCCATTACTGATAGAGAATTTATTATTAGTAAGATTATTATTATTTTACACAGTACAACTTTCAGGCATTACCGTTATGGCGCCTATTATTATTATTATTATTATTATTATTATTATTATTTTGCCTGTTATCAAATCTCCTGGAAAAGTGAATAAACTCCTTAACAATAATACCATCTGGCCAGACTCATATTATACGGGTTGAAATGTGCATTTACACCTTTAATTATTACTTTAAATGAGTTATAATACGGAGATTTCGTGTTTAGTTTATTAACTATCAATATACTGTGTTCACCAATGACTTCTTCCATCATGTGTCGAATATCGCTTGCCTCGTTCGAGAGCTGAATTCGCGACACAAAAAGGGTGAGATTCCCCATCGGTGGCCTCGCCGCGGAGACCGGTTGAGGAAACCTTCGGGAAGGGTGCCTGTTAACAGTTACCCACCCGTCGTCCTCCTCCCTCGATCTCCCTGAGGCAGGGTTCACCTGCCTGGGGGATGGGTGGCACAACCTTTTGGGGATAGGAGGCCCCTCCCTTACTCTGTGGCTTGGTAAGGGTCTGTTAGCGGTGTTTGTAACCTGACGGCCGCGCGTGCCCTTCCTTCTTCGGTGGGAGGGGGGGGAACTGCGCTCCGAGCGAGGCGTAATCGAACACCTCTCCTCTGCAATGGGAGGCAGGGAAGAGGGCAATGATGCCTCGTCTCTCGGCATTGGACCGTCCCTGTTCCTCATTGTGAAATCGGGAGCAGGGATCCTTTCCTGAACGGGAGGGGGGTTGGCCGCTACCTCTGCATGCTGCGTTTCCACCCCACCTTCAAGGGGGGGAGTTGGAGGCGGGGATTTCGTTTCCCTCGCTGCCCGACGCCCTTCTTGGAAATCTGGCTTGCTGAACTACTTCCGATGTGTCGGATATAAAAGAAGATATCAAAAAGCTATCTTTTAGTGTACAGAATATCCTCTCCTATCCTAAATTATACTACTGCAAAATCAATACCTAAATTCGGAGAATAAAACCACAATAAGTAATAAATTTATTAGAAACAAAATTTCCACCTATTCTAAATTCTTCATCCAGTGCGAAGACCTTAAAATAGGTAAAAAGCTCGTGGTTTCAATATTTTTATGACTTTACTTCCCACATTCAGTTCCTCGTAACTGAGACTAACACCTAAACATTGTATTTTTATAGTCGTACGCAATGAAGAGAGCTGGCAGCACTAAAATCAACGAGGGAAGTGCAACCAAACAAACCCATATAAATTCCTCCGCAGCGAATTCTAACGAATCGATGCACCCTTCAGTGATGAACACTGCAAAGAGTTCCATTCCAGCTAATGGGGGATCGAAGTAAGTTAAGAACATTACCCATTATACAGTGACATGGTGAAATAATGGAATACGTGCTTTTTTATAATGGCTTCTGATGAGGGCTAAGAATAAAACGACGCGAATCTTTTATTAGGATAGGAAGACCTTTTCAATCTCCGTTACTATCGAGGTCAGCATCAGAATTGCCCAACGGACGCACTTCAAAATGCGAAGGGGCACTTTCCTTCCAGCGAATGATGCCCAGTTACTACATTCACGCCAATCACAACTCTTCCTCCGTCACTTCCGGAGAAGCACTATGGCACTCTGCCATATCTTCTGGCCCTGTGTCCAATGCCACATCACCCTTCATAGCCCCACCCTTGATGATGACGCCGCAACCCACCTACTTCCAATCTCAGAGTAAATATTCTGTTCCAATTTTTTTTTCCAAAGAATCATAATTTATATGGAAAGAGACTAATCTTCACCCTCTTTTAAGATTAGTTACATAATTAATCATTTCAGTTATATATTCAACTACAGGGTGGCCCATAAGTCCCAATCGGTTATAATTAAAGCAAAAATCCATCTGTAAATTATTTTTTTAAACAACCAGTAAATATTTCTAAACTTATTATAAGCTTTTTACCGTTTGATTTTTTTTGTATTTTCGCTTTAATTATAACCGATTGGGACATATGGGCTACCCATAATACAAAGTTACATTATGTGTAAGTTATAAGTAATGTAATGATTTAACTGGACCCTTAATTCATTTCTATACTCTTTGCGAGGACAAATGTCAATGTGAAATTTACAAAAAAAAATTTAAACTGAGATTTCTATAAAGTCCCGCACGAATAAAATGTTGACAAACAAAAATCTGTTTATGTTTCGGGTGCTCATTTTATTCCTGCGTTTCGTGTACGTGGGAATAAAAGTTGAAACTTCATTACTGTATAACTACTCGTGTAACAATGAAAAAAAAAGTTTAGATTTGAATGTGTAAAAGTACTATATTATCTTGGGCGGTAGCTTAGTGGTTACGGTGGATGACACTGAACAGTGTGGCTCTGGTTCACTCCCGCCTGCTGGCCCCTGGGTTGGGTTGAGTTGGCCGTTTATCCTGTCATTGCTCGGGCTAAAGTGACCCTTGGGGCACACTGGCATCGTGAAGAAATGAGCTTCCTGGGTGTTACTTTTATTTTACCTTTTACCCTGTAATCCTTCTTTGAGGTAAAATCATGGCCTGACACTCTCTTCATGCCCTTGTATTATTATTAATTAATATTATTAAACTATATATTTATTTCTCATGACAGCTTTACCTGTACAATACGTTGGAGGTCTCCCCGGCGTCTTCTGCCAGCCAATTGGTCCTCCTCTTTATAACGCTCCTCCGGTAATGCTGCCAAACCTCATGTTTCAACATACTTTGGTTCAGCCCCCGATGGGGCACGTCTCTGTTCCTCATTTGCCTGACGAACGCAAGTACGGTGGTGAAAACGAGCAGGATGTCGTTGATGTAACGCATCAAGCGGTAAAGGTAAGCTCCGTAACGATCAACAATGATAATTATGTTTGGGGTTATTTAACCTTCTTCGTAACATCGAACGTCATACGTATGACGGAGGGGACCTACAGCTTTACGCGGTATTCGAACCATCAACGTAGAGAGCCGGATTTTGTCGATTCACATAAAGAAAATTTGTTCGTGAAAACGCCTTTTGTAACAATATTCATCATATATCTACTTTCAGTTTAACGTACATTAATTTTGTTCGAGAAAACTCCTTTTATAACAAATATTTTTAATTTTATTTAACAAAATATTTTTACTTTTACTTTCAATTCAACAAATATTTTGTTGACATTTGTGTAGATACATACTTTTTAATTGCCGTTTCTTCAGTTTCGAAAAATGTCTTCAATTTACACATTTTTACTCGTATAAAGAAACAAAATGGAAATTTTAATTACTGATTTATATTACTGAAACGTTCCAATTTAAACTTTTATGTGGCAATTACAGCATTAAATTTTGGTGCTCTTCCAATACGTGCTCTACCGCGAAACTGTGATCTACCATATTCCAATACGTGCTCTACCGTGAAACTAGCCTTATAAGGCTAACTAACGAAAATATCATGACTTAACCTAACCAATCGTTAGGTCAACTATACGCCCTTGACGATTGGTTAGGTTAAGTCGTGATATTTTCGTTAGTTAGCCTTATAAGGCAAACTAACGTACCTGATGCTAATCCGAATAATCTAAGGTAGATCACGTATTGGAATGTAAATTTTAAGGTAGAGCACATATTGGAAGAGCACCTAAATT
Source organism: Bathynomus jamesi (assembly GCA_023014485.1). Taxonomy (NCBI): domain Eukaryota; kingdom Metazoa; phylum Arthropoda; class Malacostraca; order Isopoda; family Cirolanidae; genus Bathynomus; species Bathynomus jamesi. The sequence goes on along the minus strand of JAJOZX010000364.1, from coordinate 262,827 downwards.
TTTTTATTCATTTGTTTTTAAAAAGTAACGAAACGTGGCTATAAAGCAATAAACAAAAAAAAAAAAAAAATTACAAACGTATTCTAAATTATACATTCACAAAGTAATAATTTAATTAGGCCTACATTCAAAAGGATCCACCTGATTAGAAGTCCAAATGTCAGAATTAATTTATTTTAAGTCTTAACGACGAAACTAGACTCGAGTCTCTTACGTGTTATTTGATAAATAGATTTAAAGACTCGTTTCACTGTTTGTTCACTTCTTTCAACCACGATTCATTTACGAACATGAGTCTTGATTGCACACACACACACACACACCTCAATGTCTCAGTTGGACGAGTGACGTAAAACAGCTCAAGCCCCCCCCCCCCCCCACCACACACACACACACTTTTTATTGAACCCACAAGAGATAATTTACGTTGAGAATAAATATAACAAATGATATTTCTTCCTTACAGTTTTTTGTCAAAATGATTCGATATCTGCATTTTATTCAATATAAACTTTTCGCACTTTGAACATAAAGAAAATTCTGATTCAAATGTAAATTGCTTTTAAAATAACACGTTCATTCGAGAATACTGGATTCAACAAAATTTTGGTTCTCTGTGTACGGGTTGTTACATTATCTAAAGGCAGAAAACGATCACCCGTCCAACTAATGAACGGACCTAACGTGATTTGAACACGCTGATCTACCGGGAAGCGAAGTTTGGACGTGGTTACGACGTAGCCCGCGTAATCATTTCTCGCGCCATTATTAAACTTGAGGAAAGATTTGTTCTGAAACTCTAACGATGTAAATAACATTCACCGAAAGAAGTATCTCGAAACATTACTTCATTTTTGGGGGTGGACATTACTTCATTTTTGGGGGTGGGGGAGTTGTAAATTTAATATACGTGGTACACAGGCATTCTTAGAACCCACGTTCATTACTTCTTGTTTGGCAGAATCTCCAGACGAATAAACGAGTGGCGACCTTGCGCCGTCCAGATTCTCAAGCGACGTCCGTAAAAGCGGAACCTGGTTCTATTCGGGGAAGCAACGCGTCAGCTTCGTGCAAAGTGAATGCTGCGGAGAGTATTCGATCTTACGTGGACGATTTGTCCTTGCTACAAAACATCCCCCATTCCAAGCAGGTACAGTATGTTGTATTTAATTTAGTGGTGGCCAGTACTGCTCCGCTTTTATTGTGATCAATGAGGTAAAATAAAGTCGGGCAATTTTAATCACATTTATTATAATAATGGAAACTTAAACTACAGTATATCACAAAATAGCACATCACTGAGCCTAAAGAATGCTCATCCGATTGATTCAGCATAACAAAATATCAACAAGAATAACTGAAAGTATACCAAATAGACACATTCAAAAAGAAGTTCGTTAAAAGAAAAAGAAATCCATTAGATAATTTTTAAATAGTTTTTGTAGATTTTTCTTATCTTTTAACTACGATATATAGCCTAAGGTTGTAAATATTATAAAGTAGGAATTAACTCACTCTTTCAGTTCTAAATTCTCACAACGTGTGATACTTATTTCAGTCTTGAGAGCCCTGAAATACTATTTTTAATTGGCGGGTGTTATTTGTTGTCAGAGAATATTTTTGTCTATCATCGAGAATTTTGAACTTTGGAAACGTTAATCCTCCATTTTCAGATAATTTACTTTTTAACCATTAGTAGCTAGTATGTATATATTAATAAAGTTAATTCTTTCCGTACATAAAGGACCGAAGCCAGACACCAAACTTCTCTCAAGTTTCACCATTCTCCCAATCGACGAGTGTCATAGCAAAGCTCGAGAGTATAAGATCACCGGAAAAACAGGAGAAGTTGGTCGAGGATATTGAAACTAAGCACTATAACTCCAGGTATGAAAAATGACAATGCCTCTAATTGAAAATCATAAAATGTCGGGTGACTCTTTCGTATCAACACTGTTAGGGTGGTTAAGATTAGATGAAATGACTGAAAGTTTTAACATTAGGTCCTCGTTTGAATGAAACGCTGTTTTACTTACTAATAAATGAGAAACTCGCGGGGAAGACTAATTGCTAAGGCGCTGAGGTGCGAACCCCAAAAAGTTTGAATTTGATTCTCAGCTCTACATATTACAGATTGCACCGATTGAGGTAGCTCCCATAAGTTTTCCTGTAATTAATGGGTCTTGATTCAGATTCAACGTTAAGTTGTAGGTCCCCTCTCAAACCACGTGCTGATGCAGAAAAAGTTAAAGGCCATTTAACAAAACAAAAAAAGCAACAAAGCTTAATAGCTGCAGCAACATTAATATAAACTATATGCCACAAGTGTATACAACTTAAATTTACTTGTCTTATTATAAAGAATTGTTTCGTAAGTACTCTACATATAACAAATTTATACATTTAATTAACTTTTCTATTGAAATATAAGTAAAGTGGGCTATACTACATTACCAATTAAACAAAACTTTATTTTTTAACCCGCAGTGACATGATTTTATCAATGGATTCGCCTTCACCGCGAGATGACAAGTCGGGTAATGACAGTCCATTTCCAGGCCTCAAAGACGGTCAAGACGAGGAAGAGGTGAAGCACGAGTCATATTTATTAACCAATTCAGTCGTCCAACTAGGGTGGCCAGACGTCCGGCTTTTGAGCACTCTCTTTAGGGTGGCCATTTCCAAATTTTCAAAAAGGAGGACACTGCGTATGTGGCCGTACGTTAAGATATATATATATAATATATACTGTATATGTTAACGTACGGCCACATACGCAGTGTCCTCCTTTTTAAATGGCCACCCTACGTCCAACAGACGCTCATTTATTTCCTATGCACTCGATGAAAACAAAAACAAATCTTCCACCGCACAATGATTGCAGTACTACTTATATAATTCTATATTCAGAACCTGTTGCCTGCTGACCTTCTGTAAAGACTTCCTGTCTAAACCAGTGATTCTCAACTTGTAGTACGTCAGAGGGTTATAAATACGCAGATTGCTAACTGATAACTACTTCCATAAAAAAAAATTTCTAAAGGAGATATTAGTAGTCTCATCCCTATAATTCTCGTCATTCAATGATTGTACTTAGAAAAGCATGGTGGAAAAAATGGTAAGTAGGCATAAAAAAAGATTGAGAATCACTGGTCAAAACTCTTAAAATTTGGAGTGTTAAGGGTATAATAATATGGAAAACCAATGATATAAAATTGTATAAAATGATATAGAATTATATCCCTTTGATAAAGAATTGTATGCATAAACGCGGAGCATTAAATGAGGGTTTTACCCCTGAACCATAGGACTGCAGCGCCACCGCTTCTGCAGTGGTTGGCTACGTCAGGCTTTTCAGCAGATGCCTAATCCAACAGCTGTCGGCATTTATGTATTGCATCATTTCATGGTCTCCTTACCGAGGTCAATACCATTATAGAATTATGAAGAATTGTATAACGTGCAACTTCAACATATACAGTAGCTTTAAGCAAAAAGGTTTAATTCGATCTTGCTTGTTTATTCGCTAATACATTTAAGTAAGATTTTTATGAAACTGATGAAGGTCGTACACAAGATACGTAGGTGATACATAAATGAGATTTAGTAAACATGAATTAGAAGCAAATTTATCTAATTAGGAACTAAATTCAATAAGTTTTGGCGAATGCGGTTAGATTGAAAAAGGCATAAACAGAATAGAACCTTGAGGAATACCAGTCAGTTAAAATGAAATACGGTATTAGAAAGAAATTATTTTGAAATTAAAGCTCATTGACTGCAGTTTACATTGATATATGATCCACATAAGTTGGATAGATTCCAGAAATTTATAACTATACATAATGATTTGTCATAATATAAATTTGTAATAATGTATTTGATAATAGACTTTATGCTTCCCAACGGCATATTCACATAAGAATACTGTAATTAAACTACGAAAAAAAAAACACGTTAATTCCAACATTGTGTAAACCAGTATGGATGTAATGTATATCTTATGTAATGTGTTCTTTCTCAATAAAGATTATTAAATTATTATATTATCTTAACTGCTGATAGATACTGAAGATTTCCTTCATTTAATTAACACAACTTAACTCCCACATCTGTATAGGAGTCCGTTTCCTCTTATAACAAAAAAATAATACTGATGTTAACATGTTGATAATATGTTGATATACACTTCAGTTAATAAAAATTTTTGTATTTTAACAGATTGAGAAAGAATGTCTAAAATCTACTTTAAAAAAAGGGGGCGGAAGGAGACCCATTCTCAGTGAACCCCCTTGGATCGAAGATATAAAAGTAACCCCGGAATTACTGCTCAGATACCAACTGAAAACTAACGAACTCGTAGGTGTTCTGAGACAGGATATGGACTTACTCCAAAAAACAAAACAAGTAACTCTTTGCCCACTATTTTTTTTTATCGGCTAAAATGTTTAAGGAGACATCAATTTTTAATCTTTTTAACTTTGTTTATCTTTAAAAGATGAAAAGTTTCAAAATACTTTGTATGTTCAGTAGGAAATTTTTAACTTCTTTTTAATAAACGAACTAATATTTTTCTAAGTTCTTTTATTGAAAGGAAGTTAAGTTTGATAGTGAACATGCGAGTACTGTACTCGTATTTTAAATAAATAACTCTTTCACTATACAATCAGTCAGGATGGTCAGAAACTGGCACGGAGCTCAGGCCAACAAATGCGACTCATTGCTCTAACTCCTGTATTATTACCAGAATCATCGGGATTCGAACCTCCGGCCTCAGCGTCTTCACTTCGCTCATAGGGAAACGATGTTACCCACTCAGTTACGGACGCTATCTACTATATATATATATATATATATATATATATATATATATATATATCTGAATTGCCCACCATTCCCCTTTCTAGCCTTCCTGCGTTGAAGACCAATTGGCGTCCCTCTACTGCGAGATGGAATTGGACGGCGAGACCCCCGAGTTGCACCTTGAAGAAGTTATCACACACACACCCACACTAATTTAAAAAATAACGTAGTAATACTTGATTTGCTTGTTTCGGTATATTGCTTGTTTTATGCGTCAATATACTCTCTATTCTACCTTACCCGCCATTCGGGTATTTTTTACGTGATCAGCTTCAACATAAAATGTTCTTTCCAACAGCACCACTCGAGGAAGGACAACAGACGACATTCGATGTTTTACAGCAAAATGTCGATGCTTCACGAAGAAGAGGCTCCCATGCCTATTAATAACGAAACGGCAGCCTCGTCGTCTTAGTAACAATAGATACTGGTTGGTTGGTTGATCCGTTTAACACCCTCTGTTGATCAGAGGGCGCCAAGATGAATATATATATATATATATACTACTTAAGGTTATTCTCTCCGAAGCGGCCTATATAATCTATGATATATCCATCTTCCTTCATGCGTAATTATCCTCATTTTATGTTACATTCCATATATATATATATAAAATTAATATATATATATATATATATATATATATATATATATATATATACGCGAAGCATAATAATAATAATAATAATAAATTTGCTAAAGAATTTAATTATATTGTTTCTGTATCCAAAATGGAAGAGTTCAGTAAATTTGTACAAAATAATAATAGAAACTTTATATTATATAAAGATTATGAAGTGAATAAGTTAATAAAATTTTGGATCACCTGAAGATCAGGGCCCCCCTTTTTTAGTTAACTTTATAAGGCTAACTAACGAAAATATCACGATCAATCGTCAAAGGGGTACAGTTGACCTAACGATTGGTTAGGTTAGGTCGTGACATTTTCGTTAGTTAGCCTTATAAGGCTAACTAAAGAAGGCTGGGGGCCCTGATCTTCAGGTGATCCAACATTTTAACTTCCTCGGATCAACCGTCACCGTAGATGATTTTCATAAACGATTGGGACATTCACACTCGCATGCACTGGCTCTTTATCGAGAACTTAAACGCTAAACCTGTTATACGAACTTTAATATTATTGAATGGTTAAATAAATAAAATTTTACAATATGTCCTTCCCATTCCCATTCTCGGATCGCAATTGGGAGTGCGCAAAGTGAGAAATCCACATTTGAGAAAAGAGCTTCTTCATTTGACAAAGAATATCACTCCTATTCGCATTCGTGGTAAAGGCCTCAACGACTGGCTAATACTTCCTAACTTAAGAACCTAACCTAACCTAACTAGACCAAAGTGGGAAAGCCGTGGATGAGAATGGCATGAAACGGGAATAGATCGACTTGAGAGTTGCTTCCTTTTGAAATTCTCACTGTTGAGCCCTGAATGAAATGGGAATCCCACTGAGTAGGATGATATAAATTTTAGTACAGTATATACTGTACATCTTCAATATTTTCATTAATGGGTGAATACAAACTTCAATAGATTACTTCCCATTTGGCCATTGCTAATCCCATTCGTGGTCCGAAAGTGGGAATTCATATTTGGGAAAAGATTTTCCTGGTCTGAGAAAGTGTAAAACGAGGTATGTGACGCAACTGCGTGCCCGAAGGGTATTTTCAATGAAAAATCTCAAACTTCGAGTGGGAAATCCTACAGTGGAAATGGGAATTATGGATCGATTTGAGAAATGCCTCCTATGAGATTCCCACTTTCGGATTTCTTATTCATGGACAAAAAATAAAATGGGAATGACCGAGATTGGAAGAGACCACTTCAAGAACATATTTAGGACAAGTCATGCCTGCTTCAGTGTTATAGTGTAATACATGCAGGGCCGGATTAAGACCTTTAGAGGCCCTAAGCACTGAAAAGATTATGGTGCCCCTATATATATGTAATTCAAAATAAAAACAATACTAAACCGTAAAATAAATTTTTATCTTTCGAAATGAAGCAAAACTTCCATGTATGCTGAAATTAAAATAGCTTCTTTCTAGATTTTCTGACTCGACGAAGCATGTCCGCTTCTATACACAGTAGGGAAAGTGAATCAAGTCTGTCCTGACACATTGTTGTTCTCTGAGGGTTTTTTATTCCTTTCAGCTGAGAAAAAGAGCGTTCTGCGGAGCAGTTAGTAATCATCAATGTTAGAAAAATACATACATGATATCTATTACTTTCACCAATTCCACGCTCCCACATACATGAGTGACCTAATTCCACTAACAAAAGTGGTGCTAAATTACAGAATTGTCACAACGTACATTGAAAACACGCATACAGCTTCATAAATTTTATATTGATTAATGCAAACCTGGTTTAGGTGAGGATAAGTAATAAAAAGAGAACATAAAAATGGGAGAAGAGTGTGTAGTGGAGTGTAAGGAAGTCTAACAAAATTTTGATTTTTCCCATAATGACTACTTCTATGCTTTCTTTGAAATATCAAATATCAAATTCTTTCAAAAAATGTTCTCATTTTTTTTTTGGTGCCCCTGCCTTGCTGGTGCCCTAAGCACGTGCTTAGTCTGCCTATTGGGTAATTCAGGCCTGAATACATGCGAGTACTATGACCTTTGCTGCTGCTCTTGAATTAAAATAAAATATTAATAGAGTACAGCATAGATCAAATTAACATGAAACGTTGGAAAATCAAGACAGTGTAATTTTCACTCTTGTCCCTCATTAAGTTACATAGTCCTTCAACACACATAAAGGTACACATACAAGACTAGTCACTACCGGTCTGTATTATTAACAAACTGAATTGCACCATGTGTACATAAAAATATAATTATGTAATATTATGGTAATCCATCCTTAAACAAATCTAGAGCTGTTCTTATAAAAAAAAAAAAGAAGCCATTTCCACAATCCCAGTTTCTCATGATAATTTGGATTAACAAAGCAATACAACGTATTTAGTAAATTAAAAAAAACTTCACTTTTTTTACGTGAAGGTCAAAATATGAAAATAAAAACCCACTCTAATAGACAGAGTTTATTTCCTCTGTCTATTAGAGTGGGTTTTTATTTTCAACGTATTTAGTGATATATAATAAAACCATTGAAAAATGTGAAAACTGCTTCAGTTTCAAAGTAAGCCTTCTTTCAGGAACAAACTTATGAAAAGTTATTATCCTCCAGCTATATATGAACATGAACATACCATTCTCAACTAACTACCAATTATGTATCCAAAATACAATATATTTACACATTATCTAAAATGCGATAAAAGCAGAGCTGGGCAGTAACGCGTTACAAGTAACGGCCATTAAGTAACGCGGTACTTTTTTAGTAACGGTAGTGGTAACGGCATTACATTTCAAATCAAGTAACTCTTTCAGTAACGACGTTACTTTTTTAGGGAAATACATTCGCTAGTCGTTACTCGTTACTTTTTTATCGTAGCTCGCATTTAGTTTCTTTCGATCCTCACTCATTATTCATTAACCGTTAAAAATTTGTCCCTTTACTATGAGCGAGGTGTACATGTTGGCCGTTGGCATGCTGGCAGTCTACCCCCATCCACCCTCTCCCCCTACACTGACAGCACTGTCAAAGTAAAAAGGCGAAGAACTCTGAAGCAGGGAGGGACCTAAGTTCAACAGAGGTTTCGTCATTCCTCTCAGCTGGGCCTTCACGGCAAGTTAGCTCTGCATCCTTCCCATCCACTAATTTTAAAAATATGTTTATTATACCATCTAGTGCCGCTGTTGAGCGGGTTTTTTTCAGTAGGGAAGGATATACTGCGTCCGAAACGAGGCTCGCTCTTAGATGCAACTTTTGAGAAGCTTGTTTTCTTAAAGACCAATAAAGATCTTTTGAATAATAGTTCTTAAGTTTGTATATTTAGCTAATAAATTTTAATTATCATTGCCCATGCACACTAACTCATTTGATTCATTTCTTTAGTATTTCGTATTATTGTTTTACAAAACTAAACTTTTCTGGTATATTCTAGCATTAGTAAATTAGTATGAATAGTATGCTACATCCTCTGTTATGTTGCAATTCCTAATAATAAATCTTGCAGTAATTTTGTTTCACTTTTTTGAAAATATTATGCCTTATAAGTCACAACAACGCAATGAAGGCATGCACAGACTTCATAGCCTATGCATTAACCAGTGGATACAAACGAACACATACATTTATAAAGTAACGAGCACAGCGCTGGATAAAAGTAATAACAAAGAAAGGCATGTGTGAAACATCTAAACAGGCATTTAGAAATAATTCTGGTTTAATTAAAACTATACCAAATCTTGAAACACAAATTGCTTAGCTGCGAATGGAACATAATACTCCATCTTTCACTGGGATCTCTTCAAGTGGTTTGGCGGGTGGTGGTGATCTAATTGTCTGACAACATATTCAAAAACTTTATACGCCTCTTATGCTCTCTGGCAAACTGGTCAATTACACTGGGAACATCAATAGGCATCCTGTAATGAACGTTCATTAAGGAAAGTCCATTCAGCCTCTCATTTGTGATAATATTTCTTAACCATGTCTTCAAACGTCGCAAAGCACTAAAACTCCTTTAATTTTCGCAACTGGTGACTGGAAGGGTACAGATGAGGCGAAGCACAACACGTACTCGTATGTTTGGGAAAAATTCTCCATCTGCATATTTCATTGCATCCTTGGGGCTCTTAGGAAAATCCCCCAACGTTTTGAGCTCCAGTTCTAGCGATCATATCTCAGGCAGGTCAGATTGGTAAGCACAAGAAAGTTCCTCCGCAAATGTTTTTAAGTCAGGCTGGCTAGAAAGCGACACCTCAGGCACAAGTGTCATACCTCTGATAGCACACTGCTGGGTGGTGGAGAACCGCTCATGTAACTGCTGGTCCAGATGGTTTAACAATGGAATGGCGACGTTTCTCTTGAAGTAGTCACTTGGAAAGTCTGCTGGCAGTGTTGGGAGTAAAGGCGTTACTTTTTTAGTAGCTGTAGTGGTAACGCCGTTACTTTCGAGATGGAACGAAAATGGTAACGGCACTACTTTTTAGAGCAATTTCAATCGTTACTCGCTACTCATTACTTTCAAACTGATCATTTGACTAGTATCATTTATTAGCTGTTAATTAGCTGTTAGCTCTTCCAAACAAGGAGGACTATAAGACGCCAATTTTGAAAAACTAGTGTTCCTGAAATCGAACAACACACTCCTAAAAAATCTGTAAGATTAGTTTTTTTGGACAGGTCATTTTTTTATTTAAGTTTGTTTTGATTTTTTTTTTGTCATATAGAGTATAATTTGGTATTATTAAGGCTTTTTTACTCTTTAGTCTTTTCTTAAAAGTAACGGTAGCGGTGGTGAAGTGTACCTTCCAAATTATTCTCGTTTACTATTCTTGTATAATATTCTAGTTAGTTAACTATCTATACATTACTTATATCTACTACTTACCTTATTCTATCTATTATGTTAAAGATACGTGTCCCTATGTGTGTACGTTTTCATATACTGGCATATGTACATGTGTAGGTGCTTATACTAATAACTACGGCATACTCTCATATTAATTGTTCCTTTCTTTTATTACAGAATATGTAGATCTATGCTAAATAAAAACCGCTTTTCATTTATTGATTCAAATTCATTCAGTCATAGTTCAGGTAGCGGTAACGTTAACGCGTTACTTTTTCATAGAAGTAACTGAAGCGACGTTATTTTTTTATCAATGTAACGGTAGCGGTAACGCCGTTACTTATAGAAAGTAACATGGCCAACTCTGTCTGCTGGGGCATTATTTTTCAAAGTTTACCTTCCACATCTCCTTGGAATTTTTACTTCAATGTTGAGTCCTTGTCCAATGCCCACAGACTTTTCAAAACAGTCTCCATGGAAAGAATCTATATCCTCTCTACTAGATCTGACGAGGGACCGCACGTTGTCGATTTCTCAATAAGCGTTAACGATGTCTATATATCTACCCTGGAGTTTGGGACAGAGACCCTGGTAACTCCTAGCACTTTACTGGTAGTTAATAAGGTGAACAAAAATTCAAACTGTGTCAAATGACATCATATTGGTGACAGGTAGTATCTTGCATGCCTTGACAATGCACAGATTCAACTGATGTGCGTCACAGTGGATGTATGTGGCTTGAGGCTGAACTTCCTAGATCAGGGCTGAAGCATCATTCAGTTTTCCCGACATGTTTCTAGCTCCATCATATGACTGTCCTCGTAGACTGGAAATGTCAAGTCCTAATTTATCAATAGAGTCCATAAGTTTGTCAGCTATAGCACGGCCAGAAACGCCTTTATCAATGTATTCTAAAAATACCTCCTTATTGTGTCCTTACTATCCACAAACCGTAAAACTAAACTCAACTGTTCCCTATTTGAGATGTCGGAAACCTCATCTGCGCCGATGGAATAGTACACTGCCTCTTTTATGTCCCGTGCAGGTTCTATTGGATCTGCTGTCCTATGATGCTGATCAGTTGGTTTTGAATCTCCTTTGAAATATATGATGCATTCTTACCATGGTTATTAAGATGTTCTTTCAATTCCTTATCTCCAGCACTGGCTCTGAAATTTAGTAAGGACAGGAAGTTGCCGTGATTACTATGTGGGTCATCCTTAACATCCCCGGTACTATCATGATAACCCCTCAGTGCCAAATTCTGCTTCCCACAGAGAACACTAGTATCAACAATAGAATGTAAGATCACTCTGTTATGGGCTATCCTGGCAACAGCAGCAGAATTCAGCTGACTATCCATGCTGGCTGTCTTTGCTGCATCACACTAACAAAGTCATGGGCTTTCTGTTGGGACTCAAGGTGATACTGGAGAGAGTCGTGTTCTCTCAAATCAGTTAAAACCTTGCGGTACATATTCCAGAATTCAGTAACAAACTTCCCACACAACGAACTCTTCCCAAAGAGACAACAGTATTTACATAATCCACCATCATCTTTTTCCGAGTATAACAGCCACTGATACTCCTTAATCCATTTCTGCTGAAATGACCGTTTCTTTCCATACTAGACACGTTTCAGAAACGATGAAATCTTGAGGTCCGGACTGCTGACTATAATCCATAATCTGTCTTCATCTGAAGCTCCTTTTCCCCTGGCCTTGAGGAGGCTGTAGGTATCTGATGTGAGTTTCCTTTTCTGTGGATGTGCAGCTGAACCCTGCAGTCTGCTTAATTATTATTGGTGTCGGTGCTACATCGTCAGATACTCCCTCCAAAATCTGGTCAGCTGAAATGAAAAAAATAGAACTTTTTGTTCATAAACTTCATTTGAGAGGACACACAAGTGTGAATGAACATGTATGTAAGGGAATCTGTGTAACTAGGGGTTTCACGAAATCCCTAGGGAATCTGTGTAATATCATACAGCATTGATAAAATACGTCTTCAAACTCAACCTAACTAGACCTAACCCTCACCTATGGTTAGCCTAATTCTAACAAAACTCGAACATAACATAGTCTATGTAACATTATGTAGCATATAAGTAAGATTTTTTTCAGAGTTAAGAAGAAGTATTCTCGTGAGAACTGTATATGTTACATATGTTACAGGGGAGGATTAGGCGAGCACTAGATGAGGGTTAGGTTAGGGTTAGGTTAGGTTTGGTTAGGTTAGGCTGAGTTTGAAAACGAATTCTATCAGTGATTGCTGTATGATATTACATAGATTCCCTAGGGATTTCGTGAAACCCCTAGTTACAAAGATTCCCTATAACACACACACACACACATACATACGAGGAGTGATCAAAAAGTATCGATAATTTTATTGCTACGGACAAATGAATGCAAAAAAGAAATAACCGTTTACATATGTGAATCTTCCTGCACTCTGGCGTTTGCAGTCTGAAGCAAAATCTGCTACCATGAGTCAGTAATTGGTTGGAGCGCTTAAAAGGAGGGTGTGATTTTGCAGTATGTATAAATCTCTGAAATGGAACAACGCACGTTCGGAGACGAACGAAATTATTAAAACAGCTTTTGGAAATGATGCTCTCAGTGTAGCTAATTTATAAATGGCACAAAAAGTTTAAAAATGGAGAAACATTTGCTCATACCAGAAATTGAATCTGTTGGACATTTTCATCCGTACGAGAAGTGAAAGCGATGTTTCTCCATTTTTAAACTTTTTGTGCCATTTGTAAACGTTAGCTACACTGAGAGCATCATTTCCAAAAGCTGTTTTAATCATTTCGTTCGTCTCGGAACGCGCGTTATTCCATTTCTTCCTTTTAAGCGCTCCAACCAACTACTGACTGCTTCAGACTGCAAATGCCAGAGGGCAGGAAGACTCACATATGTAAACGGTTATTTCTTAGTTGCATTCATTTGTCCGTAGCAATAAAATTATCTCAAATCTTTGCCAGTCTACCTAACACTAACAAATGCACAATTTATTTAACAAATACAAAAACCTGTGTAATTCTGTCGATGATAAAGAAAGGAGTTTGGAAATTAGGGATTTAAGGGATTTTCCATAACAGCCTGACCGTAAATACTTAAAGACTGTTAAGTTACCAAAATTAGAAGAACATTTTGCCAATAGTGCATGATCAGCAATATGTCTTGGAGAAGTGGGATGGGAAGTCGCATTTATACTTGTTGCTGCATACTGTTTGCAGTCATCATGGTCTATTCTACCAACTTTACTAGGATTATCAACTTCCTTCTCATTTTCACTTCTTTGGTCAGTACTGTCCGTTTTTCTTTTAAGGTAGTGAAACAGATCCATCATGTAGACTTCACTTTAGAACTAGTCTATGATCTAAAATCAGTTGTAAGTCGATTAGAAGCACAGCATGCAACACAGACAACTGAACTGGCAGCCAGGGCCGTGCCCAGACATTTTGCCGCCTAAGGCGAGATATACAGTAATATGGCGCCCCTTTATTTATTTTACTAAACTAAGTCATTTATTTCTATGTTAAAAAAAGTAGGAAATAATAAAAAAATGTATTTATTCATATAATATAATTACTTGCATTTATCAGAAACAAAATCAGAAAATCAGGCACTTTTTCTTTTTAATATTTGTATATTTATTTAGGAAGCTTTACAAATAAAAGGAACAAATCAATGCTTAATCTGCTCCATTAAGAGAAAAAATTAAGAAGTGATAACTATTTTTACAAAATTATTAAATTTAGGAACGGTATATAATTAAATATTAATTTACCTATGAAAATCAAAGAAGGGAAAAAGATAGAAATTCAAAAACATACTCTGCGAGCTTTCAATTTGGCAAAAGTATCAATTGTATCCAAATAATCCAAAGAATTTGCCATCTCACTTTCAATGGACAATATGGCCAAACCTACTAACCTTTCTTGGCCCATAGTTATTCTTAGGTAATTTTTTATTATCTTGAGTTTTGAAAAACTCCTTTCTTCACTGCCAACGGTTCCAGGCAGAATTAAGAGGATACGGAGACAAACCAATGTACTGTATTCGGAAAAATAATGACGAAATCATGAGAATAGATATAATTTAATACCTCTAATAGAGTCATTCGTGGAGATAAAACTGGTGAAAGATTCTCCACTTCAAATTTAAGCTCCATTCCATCTACATCCATATCATCTCCATCCATTAGAGCAATGTGGATGTCTCTACAATTATTTTTAAGAGTATCTGAATCCATATTTTTGATGTTATAAACATCGTAAAATATTTGAAATATTTCACTATGTTTATTTATGCTTGAAAATCTTTCTTCTAAAGAATTAATTGTGACATCCAGTAACAAATTAAAAAAAAATCTATTTTGATTTTTTTCTTTGGGATCAAGAACTACTTCATCATTTGCTTCATAATCAAATTGTTTCTTTTTGCGTCTTACTCTTATTGTAACTTCTGTAGCAAATACCGGATCAATTTCTAGCTCTTCTGCATTTTCCTTTCCTGTCGTTCAATCCTGTCATGCGATATTCTTTAAGAAATGTAGTAATTTTATTAATGGCTTTAATACATTCTGAAAGATCTAAAGTAGGACTTTGAAGTAAAGTGGAAACAATGTTTGTTTTAAAAAGAACGTCATTCCAAATGACGATGCTGCAGATGAACTTGAAAGTATCACTTTTTTTAGCTAAGCATTGGGCTTCATGTTTTACCAAATTATTTTTGCTTTGGTCCTGGGCAATTTCGACCAAAGCATCATAAATTAGTGGCAGCTGATAGCGTAATGGTAATTTATATATCGTTATATTGCATTAGGTTATATTGAGGTAATAATTAAGTACCACAGGAAAGTTTGTATTAATAATAATAATAATGCTTTATTTCGTAGTAAAATATTAGGATCACCTGAAGATCAGAGCCCCGAGCCTTCTTTAGTTAGCCTTATAAGACTAACTATCGAAAATATCACGACCCAACCTAACCAATCGTTAGTCAACTGTACGCCCTTGACGATTGGTTAGATTAGGTCGTGATATTTTCGTTAGTTAGCTTTATAAGGCTAACTAGAGAAGGCTGGGGCCCTGATCTTCAGGTGATCCAAAAATTCTATTAGGATCTTTTAAACTATTTCCTCCTCCAACATACTCTTTTCAACAATTACGAAATGTTTAAATAACTTATGTGAGCATATTAAAATATTTTATCCTATGTAAATAATGGTTCTCTATTTATTATATGTTTGCAATAAATAAAAAATTTGTTGTTATTGTTTTCTTATCTTATTTTGGTTAATTTGCAGAGTTTAAACTTTGCGGGGGATATAGTTGAAAAGATCAACATTCGGGTGGTGATTGTTTAAAAGAGTATGTTGGGGGGTGGAAATAGTTTAACTGTAGTTTAACTGTAGTTAGGACACGCGCGTACAAAATTTTATGCACTTTTGAGAAATCGCGAAAAGGCCACTGAGAGTATATAGGCCCTATTTCCAAAAATGCCACAGCGGTAGTATGACCGCAAAATGCTAGATTGCTATTGCAATTGCAAATGGTGCAAGACCCCTCCCCTTTCCTCTCGTTGCAAGGAACCCCCTTGTTGCAAGACCCCACCCCCTTTGTTTGGATTCCCCACAGCTGCCACAAGCTAGGGGGAATCAATCTAACCTGAGAGAGAGAGAGAGAGAGAGAGAGAGGACCATCCTTCGCCTGGCTCCACCAGACACATAATAAAGCTCTTGGTTTTCGCACTTGGCTTAGAAGGTCCTAATCAGCCAGTTGGCTTAGACGACGTAAATGGCTTGTTCAGGTGCACATTTTTATTTTTGAGTTGTCAGATTGCGCTATTTATTTAATTAAAACAGATATTCATGACAGTTGGCTTAGAAATCTTAAGCAGCCAGTCGGTTTAGAAGGTGTAACCAGCCATTTGATATATATATATATATATATTAGGGTGTCACTAGGTAATAGGGGGAAAATTAAACGATGGATATTTTCCTATGACACCCCCTAAAATTGTTCCATTTGGTGTAAAACATACGGAAGAGAAATTTGGTCCTGATTGGTCATCATTTAAAGGTCGCCCTCGTCACTGAAAACAAGACCCATTTGTTGACGTCAACAAGCTGTTCAGTGTTCACAGCTTGGGCCGAACCAGATAATAAAAAACAAGGCAATTTGGTGAAATAACGAAAGTAAGACACTTAAAAACGCAAAGAATACAAACAGTTTATTATATAATCAAAATAGAAGACATAATTTGGCGAATAATGGTACAAAATGGAGAAGCAACAAAAGCAAAACTTTGAGAAATAAAATACATATACAGTAGCAGAATAATTGGTGCTCATACGCTGATCAGTGATTAGTTCTTTCGCGTCCTCACTAATGCTGATTGTTCGGAGCTGGGTGTTGCTTTCTGTGGTCAGTGACAACTTGAACGAGGAACTGGAGCTGTTCTTCTTTCACTGTCAACTTTCCGTTCAGCTCCTTCACCAGAGCCACGGCCCGTTCTGCTCTGTCGTTCACCACTGCAAGTTTGGAGACCACATCCCGAGCTTGCACGTATTCAGAGTTTGACGTCCATGAACTGGGATGGTGGAGCAGAAAGCAATCTGGCAACTGAAGTTTTGAGAAGAATCCTCGGGTGTTCTTTGTGATCAGTTGCTCCAGTCCTTTGCTGTCACTGAGGAACATAGTATCAAGAACCAAAGGTCGTTTTGGCGGCATGTGAGGGGCTTCTTGATCTAACGCTGCAACCATGCTGCACTTCACTTCCATCGATATCCTCTCATCAAAGAACGCCAGACCCACTGCCTCCTCCGAATGGTACCACAGGTGCGCAGACAGCTTCTTGGTGGTACCATCAGAGATCTTCTTGTGCGGGTATCGAAGGAGCGTCCTCATCAATTCCCAATCATTCAGCGGAGCTTCGATGGACAGATGAGCTGTTGCCCACGCTTTCATGTAAACTAGAACAGAAAAGAGGCAGATATCTCGAATTCCGCGTTCCTCAGTGTTCGTCAGTTTAAACTGTCTTCGGAAGAGCCAGATCTTGATGGCATAGAGCCCCTTAGCCATCCATCTCGCCCGGTGCATAGCACCAGGTGCGCGGAAGTTTAGTCCCTTGTATGGAACTCCTCCAAGAAAGATGACGGAAAGATCGAGGAATTCCTGATAGTCATCACGAACTTGAAGTGCTTGTGATTTTTCAAACTCAATGAGCTCCGTTCTATGCTTAAAATAGCTGCTTTGGTGAACGCATCTGTGTCCGCAGTTTGGAACTGTTGCTGGTCAATGCGGGTCCAATAATCATGGAAGCGCTTGAAAAGCAGAATTTCTGGACCGGTAGATACTGAATCTAGCGATGCTGCGAATGCCGCCTGTAGCACCAACTCCAGTACATGGTGTCTGCACGCGCAGTGTAACAGGTCACGTCCAACTTTTTCTTCCAGAAGAACACAAGTTCCTCCACGGTGGCCTGTTTGTCGCGGTTGTGTCGAAACACATAGATTTGACATGATCGGTCACTCCCCATTCATTCAGGCAATCTATGATGGCATTTGTTTGTGCCAGCGCGGTTCCTGACAGAAGTTTTGGCACCCCGAGGAGCTGCTCTGTCCCGGAGCCAGATACAAGAATAGGTAAGCGGTCAACATATTCTCGTGACGTCAGATCTTGCATGAGTTTTCCGTCCCAGTGAACAGTCAACGGACTATTGCCTTGGAACTCGCTCTTCAGTTGCCGAGCCTTAAGGGTACGGAATTTTTCACGCTGACGATGAATGGATCCACGATTGATGTTGTAGTCGCTAGCATCATGCCCTAAGCTGGAAGCTGCCTCAAACAGCAGATATGTGGCCTTTCTTGACGAGAGTTGCGTGCGATCAAGCGCTGCCGCCAATTCCGATGTCATGATGTTCTTCGTTGCTCTTTGTTTAGACGCTAACGAACCACCACATGCTCCTTTTTCTTCGCTATCATCTGAGCTGGAGGATGAGGACTCCAAAACCGCTTCGTTGGATACTGCCTCCATTTCAGCTGCTGATCGCTTTCTTCGTTTCTCCTCTTCCTCCCGACGTCGAGTACAATCTTTGACTTGGCGCTGATGGGTCATGTCCAAACCTGCCATTGAACCTGGACGTCCTTTCTGGCGCTGCTGCTGAAGGAACTCCCAATCCTCTGGGTACTTGACCAATTTCTCACAATCAGCGTGGGATGTCAAAGAGACGATCGAGGCGTTCAATGAATTCTTTTTCTTTCGTCTTGTGTGAATCGCTCGTCCTTGAGGCGTGTTTTTTGAGTCCTTTCCACTCCTCGAAGACTTTATCCAGTTTGCTGACGCAGTGTGTCTCGAGTCTGGTTGGAATGTGAGCTTTCTCCCAGAAGGACATCACTGCTCGAAGTGACTTCCTCAACGCGTCACGTATTGTCATTTTCTTTTCATGGTGAAGGTAAAGGAAGTAACCGAATGCTTGCCTGTAGGAAGGAAGCTTGCATCCTTTCACCTCATCAACCGCTGCCCCTAATAGGTATATACACTTCCGGGTTTCCATCACCAGAAATCACGTAGCTGAAATGAGAAACGGTGAATCGTTAAGTATTGTTCACTTTATTTCTCAGATATTCAGACACACACAGATACACACACACACATATATAGAGATATATAGATATCTAATGAACGATTATGGAGACGCCGCGCAAGCATTAAAACTTTGGAAGGCGGGGGCGACCTTTTATAGTTATTCAAATAAAAAGATTTTTCAGTCACCATGTTTTTTTACCAATGGAATAGATTCGCGGGGTGTCAGCATGAAAATTTCAAACTTTGCATTTAAGTGACACCCTAATATATATATATAATTAAATAATATCGTTTATATATACAACCAAAAGAATTAAATAAAACACCATTACATTATTATGTTTATTTAGACGAATTAATGGAAGTAATTTCATGAAATATATGGAAAATCAATATACAATCAAAATAGTTCAGGTGCACATTTTATTTTTGAGCTGTCAGATTGCGCTATTTATTTAATTAAAACAGATATTCATGACAGTTGGCTTAGAAATCTTAAGCAGCCTGTCGGTTTAGAAGGTGTAACCAGCCATTTGATATATATATATATATATATATATATATATATATATATATATATAATTAAATAATTTCGTTTATATATACAACCAAAAGAATTAAATAAAACACCATTACATTATTATGTTTATTTAGACGAATTAATGGAAGTAATTTCATGAAATATATAGAAAATCAATATACAATCAAAATAGTTCAGGTGCACATTTTTATTTTTGAGCTGTCAGATTGCGCTATTTATTTAATTAAAACAGATATTCATGACAGTTGGCTTAGAAATCTTAAGCAGCCAGTCGGTTTAGAAGGAGTAACCAGCCATTTGATATATATATATATATATATATATATATATATATATACACATTTTAACTGCAAAGAACACACAGTATAATTAATGTAAAGAACGACGCTTGTATAGAAGAACGTTCCGCAAGATGAGGAGGGAGAACGAACAAATGAAAAATGAGGTAACCACCCGGGAATCGAACCCTGGATCTTCCGATTGCCGGTCAGATATGCTAACCACTACACCATGGGCCTCGATTAATCAGAAGTCGTAATTCTCCTACATACGAGCAGAAACCAATGCCCTGAGGGGGCACCTCCCGCATGCCGCATATATACATTTTAACTGCAAAGAACACACAGTATAATTAATCTTGTGCGGAACGTTCTTCTATACAAGCGTCGTTCTTTACATTAATTATACTGTGTTCTTTGCAGTTAAAATGTATATATGTGCGGCATGTGGAGGTGCCCCCTCAGGGCATTGGTTTCTGCTCGTATGTAGGAGAATTACGACTTCTGATTAATCGAGGCCCATGGTGTAGTGGTTAGCATATCTGACCGGCAATCTGAAGATCCCGGGTTCGATTCCCGGGTAGTTACCTCATTTTTCATTTGTTCGTTCTCCCTCCTCATCTTGTGCAGAACGTTCTTCTATACAAGCGTCGTTCTTTATATATATATATATATATATATATATATATATATATATATATTTAATTAAATAATATCATTTATATATACACAACCAAAAGAATTAAATAAAACACCATTAGATCATTATGTTTATTTAGACGAATTAATGGAAGTAATTTCATGAAATATATAGAAAATCAATATACAATCAAAATAGTTCATTCTATACACTTTATGTTCTACTGTGTTTAACTAAAATACTAAACTCGCACGTGATCGAGTCTAGTTACATCATTGTTGCTTTGCACTACACAATAAATACGATTTAACATTATTTCACCGCTCAAGTTATAGGGATGCCTATACTCGATGTAAAGGGCCTTCATATCGTTCAATACTATATTTGTGCCCACTTTACATTCGGTTGGCAAGTTATCTTTAAACACGGCCAGAATACAATCAAAAGCACGCACAAAGAAGGCATCGTTAGCCACAACATCATTATTAAATTCAAGTTTACAAACACTCCTTTCCAATCGAGGGTTTATTCTTACCGACCCGAGCTTTTCAATCGTGAACTCTTCTTCACAATGCATAGCGGCAGTTGAAATAATCTTCGAAGTCGTAACGACAGCTGCTAATTATATAAAGAAACAATTCTTCAGGGTGAGCGGTGTAGGTGAGCTCAGCCCTGTACAGCCCAAGTCCTTTGTACCAACGTTCATGATATTTCAGAGAGTCTAAACCTTTTAAATAAGCATCCAGTTCGAGACCATTCTCGCCTTGTTCAGTCCTACACTTGGTAAACCCGTTGAGCAAAGCAGTGTATGCGTATTGAAGAACCGTATCAAAATAAAGCATATCCGTAACACGCGCGTCTAATATAGGCTTCAGCTTGCGGAATTCGACGATTTCAAACATTCTGTCGAGGATGAATCGGTTTCGCGTAGGGACAAGAACGTTATTTACAGACGCATTCTTCCACATCAGCCGTATATCAATGCATGGCTGCTCGCTATTTATACACAACGTACAAACAATGGCATATGAGGGGGTATCACTAATCTGTTCTCTTCTTGTACCTACACCTGCAGGTATTTTATAACGAACCTCGCTCCACTTCTCAGCTACCACGAAGACTCTATTCATCTCCTCAACACTTAAATAACAACATTCCGTTTACCAGAGTTTGTTTGTCTACAAGTCGTTTCAAGTACATAGTTAATGGCACCAGTTTTACGCCTGAACATGCGCAACAACATCGTCACGGACACATCGTACACGGCATTGAGAATGCTGCTCAAAGGAAGCTCCATCGTATTCTATTGTGAGGAATACACGTCCAGTCGGTTCAAACTCTGAGATGACTATGAGCCACGGGTGGGCGGGTTGGCTCGACGGGAGGTTGGAGGAGTGAGTCACACCATAAGTTGATGAAACGACGGTGTTGTTCCAACGTGAATCATGTGAATACCTGTATCCCATTATACTGGGCATTCGTTTAGAGAATTTTTCCTACACATGAAGTAATATCGGCTTTAATGTTTTATCACTCTCCCTCCCCAGAATTGCGCACCAGACATTTTCGTTCAGAGTGATTTTCACGAACTAAACACATTTTATTCACACTCCGGCGCACTATTTGAGAGAAACATATGCCCATATTTTTCCATTTTGCTTAGCAGAAGATACTCGTCTCTAAATTCTATTAAAAACTCACGCAAGCTTTTAGCCACAACCTCACTGCAAACCTCACTGCAACCTCACTTCACGGTATATGTAAGTTTTTATAAAGTTTAGTCCTACAACATTGTTCAATACATCGTTTGTACCACGAAATTTTGCAATGCGCTCGCCAGAATAGCCGTAGAGTATTTGAACCTCTTGTTCTTCAAGCTTCGCACGGTTCAATGTACCCTTAAAAGTATCAAAGGAGGGAGGGATAGGAGTCTTTGAGTGTTCACCACATCTTCACACTTTACCGAATACCACTTCATAAAACTCAAGCACGCAGTATTAAGGGTAGCCATCACTATTTTTCGTCTACGTGAGATTTCTTCAAATACACGACTGAACTCCAGGGCTTGCAGCGGTAGAGATATGCTCAGGTAGTAGCAGGAGTCACGTGACCATTGCTCGATCATACAGGGGGCGGAGCTTAGGACTTTCCATGTGCATACACACACACACACACACACACAAAGGGGAAAATGAAACGCTAATTGAAACACGATTTATTTAATAAACATATCATCGACTTATTCAAGGTATATATACATATATACAGAAATACATGTAATAAACAAAGTAAGCATATCGTTAACAAATAAATAGATACACACATGTAATATAACAATCAAGGATTATGGTATCCAAAGGGTACGGTATCATAGGTACCAGGCACCTGGTAATGTTTCCTATAGGTGTTATGGCATACATTCGTACCCCTAAGTTCCTTCACGCCCATGGCCGTAACTACCTATGAGGTCACCGAGGTCCGGACCTCGGTAATTATTTCCTAAAAAAAAAAAGAGAGACTGAACCGTTCTCCATGTATGAAACGCATATTACCGCTTTTCTTTTGAAAAGAGGGAGCGTCGAGCGTTTTGTGTTTTGTGTTTAGTGTATAGCTTGGGTTGTGTTTGTAGATGTCATTTTGGTCTGAATTTTGCTCGTCCCGCCGCGCTCGAAAAAAATCTGGACCTCACTAATTTCTAAATCCTAGTTACGGCCCTGTTCACGCCCCCCAGCTTCTGGGCCCGAAAATTGTGGGTCCCTACAGTCAGTTGGGGCGGTTGATCGCCCTCATCTTCCAATCACACTAGATCATTCAACGAGTCAAAGTTAACGACCCGTCGGTTCGCCTGGTTAAGCGTGATACCCTTAGCCTTCACGATATATTTCATATCCTTCCCCACCCTCACTCGTACCCCATAAGTTTTTGGATCTGTTAAGACAAAAGAGTCGGCGTATGCGATGTCCCCATACTCATCTTTGATCTCATCAGTCAACTCTCCGAGGAATTCACCAATAAGTGGCATGTATTCACCCTCCCTCGCTGTGAATATCACACTATCTGTGTCGGCGTACAAGATAATGCCCAAAATAATGCAATAGACCCCAAAGTTTGATGCGGGCGTATGCCGTTGTGAAGCTGGCTACAGGTAAGTTTGTAACACGCGATGTGTCTGTGGCCAATTCGGTAATGTTGTACCTTATTATGTACGTATTACTCACATTCACGATCTCCATGACCTCTTTATCGGGAGCGTTGGCATAATCCCACACCTCGTTATAACTTTGGGCTAGGTGAACGTCCCCCTTGCCTGTATTCTGTGCAAATTTTCCCCAAAGACTATTTAGACACAACTTTGCACTAAAGCGCTTGCCTGGGTTCTTTACAATTTGGGAATGGTCAAGTTGTATCCCTTCACGGTCACGGTAACGGTGAATATAAGCCAATTTTTCACCTTCGGTATCAATTCCTTGCGGATACCCTGATACTTCTACTTTATCCTTCAAAACAGTGTTTATATATGGCGTGAAAAGGTTGGATAGCATCTGAAACCTCCACACCTCATATATCTTCAATATTCTGTAGCCATGGCGAACGGCTAGAGATAGCTCAGGGCTTGTATATACGCCTCTGATCTTACGCTAGTTGGTTGTGTGATTACAAGCCTCATTGTTCTCCTCTGCGCACTTCACGCACAGGGGAAACGTGAGTTTGTAGTCTATAACGACGGATAAGATCGGCATCCATAAATCGCGAGTGGGGAGCACATCTACGAAAGAAAGACCGAAATAGTTATTGTTCAAATTTGCTGAGAACTCCTCGATGGTGGGAAGGGCTGGTCCTACCAGTTTTTCAGGTGCAACTACGGGTTACGGATTGTTCTTCATCACGTAGGAGTACAAAGAGCAGAAGTCGTAGTATGAGCTTCACGCCCTCCGTACGCGGAAAGTATAGTTTGAAGGGATTTGTACACCCTCCGAACAAGATTTCACCGCATTTGAGAGGATCCAGCACCATTGAACGCTTGATCGTGTTTATCTCTTCACGATACTGTCCATCTGTTTCTATCCGCGCATCATACTTATGCTCCCACAAGATCTTGTGAGTGAACTAGATGCCCATAAGCTGATCGCGGGTACGGATCCATGCAAGACTGTCGGCACGAGATCTACCGTGGATATCTCCTACGATTCCACACTCAGGACAGGGCATCCGCGCCATCAACAGCCGTTAAAGGAGTACACAGTCTTCTCACCAGTAGCACGGTTTTCGCTTAGACCATCAACCCAAAAAACACGACCATTAACCTTAATGGGTACTTCCCCCGTGTCGCGGACATGCTTTATGTATACACCTGTCTGCTGCTGTATAGTATGTGTATGCGCGAGTAAATAGTCTTGTGTCCATAACTGCGGGGATTGTTTCTGTGAATGACGGCTAAGGTGCCTTTAGGCATGAAATTGTTCTTGAACCCCGTAAAGTACAATGAGGCGATCGTAGTTGCGACTTGCAACGGATCGCATTTGAAACGGTCTATGTACATCCTTCTAAAGGCCTGGAAACATACTCTAAGCACACACACATCATTCAAGCAATGACGCTCACATTCATCAGCTATATTGTAAGGATTAGATTCATTAAAACTGCTGTAGTAGCGGTCAAAATCTTCACGTTCACCTGTGCTCATACATTCATAGTTAAAGTAATGTTTGGGTGGAGATAGTCCTACATAATTTAAAATATCGCTAGGGACGATAGTGTAAGGAAAATATCTCTTTGAAACTTCAGCGGCTACGCCCATTACCTTAGGTAGCTTGGCTAATTTACAAGGTGTGAATAATAAAGTGTTTTTAAACCGTACATTACCTCTTATTTGCATCTGTATAAGTTTGTTTCCTCTTTTCAAGGATCACCTGTAAATATCTCAGATGACTTGTGCTCAAGCAGCTCCTTATAAAGGAACTGCGTGTCAAATTTTGCCCCGTTATGGGCAAGAATATACACTACATAGTAATTTTTTTGAACTTGTCCGCTAACTTGACAATATAGGACACAAAGAGTTTCACGGGACTGTCGTTTACAATCGTTTTAAAAACGTTTGTCCGTTTACCACATTTGTGACACTCATCACACTCGACTTCCATGCACTTATCGCAGATAGTCTGGCTTACAAGTAGATGTGGGCTAACCTCTTTGGTTTCAGCAACCGTGTATGTTTCTATATCGTAGAACCAATAGGAGGAGTGTCTGTCTCCCGGGGGCCAGGGTTGACAGAGTTAGAGACGAAGTGGATAGGGTTGACGTTGCTTCCCGTCACTCAATGTTGGTGACGATGGTAGGAGGCAACGACTCGTATAGGCCAGATACGAGTGTGCCTGACCTTTTGGAGAGATATAGGGGGTTAATTAGGTCCCTGAAGGCGAGGTCAGATAGGTCTTTAGTTCTAGGTATTACCCCTAGGCACGGTTTGGGTCTTAGAATTACGTCTAAAACAATATTTTTGAATAACAAATTAGAAGAGATTTGTGCTGAGGAAAGTGTACCCTTCGTAAAGCTGTGGTCCGAATTCAATGATCCTAGCCTTTTTATAAAAGATGGGGTGCATTTTAATGAAATAGGTAATGCTAGGCTAGGTAGGTTAATAGACGAAAACGTGCGAAAGCTGTATAGGTCGAAGCCTTCTTTAAACGTTGTAGGTCCGGGAAACGCGGGCCCGACGTGATAAATAGTTTAAAAAGCGGGCCCGTGGTAAAAAATAACTTAAACGTCTTTTATTGCAACGCGCGTAGTATTAGAAATAAATTAAATGAATTTAAGGCGGTAATTTATTCCGGCAACTATGATATAGTTGCTATCACTGAAACTTGGTTAAATACCGTGACTCGGGACTTGTTGGGGGAACTTGATATACCGGGTTTTAAAATCTTTACTAATGATAGGTTACATAGATTTGGAGGCGGCGTTTTGCTGTACATTCGTAATTCCCTTAGGGCTATCGAGGTTAAGTTAGATTTTCCGGCAGCAATTAATGCGATCTGTGTTGAAGTTAGGGCGCGTAGTATTAGTTTTAATTTTGTCGTTGTTTATAGACCTCCCGTTCAACCCCTCGATATAGATACTAGATTTTACTCACTTCTTGGTAATTTTATTGACAATCGGAATAGTATAATTGTCGGAGACTTTAACTGTCCTAATGTTAATTACGAGAATTTTACGGGTAACGAAGAGGGTTTGAGACTGGTTGAGTTTATGGACGATAACTTTTTACGACAGATAGTTACCGAACCAACGCGCGGTGATAATATCTTAGATTTGGTGATGACGAACGGCGAGAATATAGTCGAAAGTTTAGAAGTAGGCGAGAGTTTAGGATGTAGCGATCATCAAATTCTTAGGTTTAAGTTATTGATAGAAAACACACAGGATAGTAACGTAATAGAAGTCCCTGATTTTCGTAGGGCTAATTTTGATAGTTTTGCTGATAGGATGAGAGTAGTGGACTGGGATAACTTATTTATGGGTAATGATACAAATTTGCGTTGGGTGGCGTTTAAAGAAAGTTTTAGGAATATTGAAAGGGAGTTTATTCCTCGTAGGCCCAAGCGCGTTAGAAATCGTGGTAGGCCGAAGTGGTGGACTAGGGAAGTAGGCGAGTTCATAAACGAGCGTAATAGAGCGTATAGACTTAACAAGCGCAATGGCCAGGTAGCTAACTTTAATAGATATATCGAGCTTAGACGTCAGGTTAAAAGATCAGTTAGGAATGCCAAGCGTAATTTAGAGATAGTTATAGCTGCGGATAGTAAACATAATCCAAAAAAGTTTTTTGAATACGTAAATAATCGTAAGCCGGTAAAGGATAACATAGGCCCTCTATTGGATGTAAATGGCGCTTTGGCTTCTGACGCTCAGGCGATGGCGGGTATTTTCAATAACTTTTTTGCGACAGTTTTTACAGTAGAGGACGTAAATAATGTCCCCGACGTTGACGATATCGTTCCATTTAGTAGCGAGACTATTTTAGATGAAATAACTGTTTACGAGGCTGAGATTGCGCATTATATCGATAGGCTAAAAGTTAGCAAGGCTCCAGGCCCTGACGCTTTTTATCCTAGACATTTGAAAGATTTGAAAGACGTTATCGTAGGCCCCTTAGCGAAGATTTTTAATCAGTCACTCGAAACGGGGATTATTCCTGAAGACTTCAAATTAGCTAACGTCACGCCTATTTTTAAAAAAGGCGACCGCGCGGTAGCTAGCAATTATAGGCCCATTAGCTTAACGTCAATTGTCGGTAAACTTTTGGAATCCGTAGTTAGGGATCGTATTATCGATCACTTAGAAAGTAGGGGTTTGATTAATAGTAGTCAGCACGGGTTTCGACGCCATAGGTCTTGTTTAACAAATTTGTTAGAATTTTATAACGAAATAGTGCGCGAATACGATAGGCATAGGGCAGCTGACGTTATTTATTTAGATTTTAAAAAGGCGTTCGATACAGTTCCGCATAGGAGACTAATTGCGAAGGTTAAAGCGCACGGTATCCGCGGTCAGGTAGCTAACTGGTTAGAAGAATGGCTTCGTGCTAGGAGGCAGAGGGTCGTAGTTAATGGTAGTGAATCGGGGTGGTTAGAGGTAGGTAGTGGTGTCCCACAGGGTTCAGTGTTAGGCCCATTGTTATTCGTAATTTACATTAACGACATAGATGTAGGATTGATTAGTAACGTGTCAAAATTCGCGGACGATACTAAAATAGGCGGTAAGGTTGTTAACGAGGACGATAGAAATAGGATCCAAGACGATGTAGATAGGATTATGGAGTGGACGGATAAGTGGCAGATGCAATTTAACGTAGATAAATGTAAAGTTTTGCATATAGGTTCTCGCAACAATAATTACGTGTACACGATGGATGATAGGGATTTAGCGAGCGTTGACGAGGAAGTAGATTTAGGCGTACGCGTAACTAAAGATTTAAAGGTTAGGAACCAGTGCCTGGAGTCTTGCGCAAAAGCTAATAGGATGTTAGGCTTCATAGCGCGTAATTTCGAATTTAAATCGAAGGATATTATATTGCCCCTTTACAAGTCCCTAGTCAGGCCTCATTTGGAATATGCCGTTCAATTTTGGTGCCCGTACTTGCGTGAGGATATTGATAGGTTAGAAAGGGTTCAGCGTCGTGCCACGAAACTTATTCCGGCATTGCGCAATAAGCCTTATGAAGATAGGATTAAAGTGTTAGACTTGTATTCACTCGAAACTAGGAGATTAAGGGGGGAGCTTATTGAAGTTTTCAAAATCGTTAATAACATCGATAACGTAAATTTTGACAAATTGTTCACTTTCGATAATAGTAATACTCGCAATAACGGATTCAAGTTGCGTGGCAGACGTTTCATTACTAATATCGCTAAAAACTTCTTTACGTTTAAAGTAATTGATAAATGGAATAATCTTCCCGCGTCAGTCGTTCATTCTACCAGCGTTAATGTGTTTAAGAACCGTCTTGACAGACATTTTAAAAATATTAACGTTGTTTAAAATTAAAAAAGAAAGTTAACAACAGGAGCTCTGGTGGTGGTGCTCGAGGATGAGTCTGTTGACGATGAATGCCAGCTTGTGACATGCCAGCGTGTGATGCCAGCAATAAAAAAAAAAAAAAAAAAAAAAATTAGACTAACACGAATGTAGATGTAGCTCATAGCGTAAACTAACCCACTTTTTGTTTAACTTTACCTACTTTTTTTTTTTTTCTTATCCTCCTTACTTTGCATGTCTGTAACTCTTTCCTTGCATGTTTGTAGTTTGCATGGTATGACAGTGAGTTAAGACTGTTTGCATGGTTTGTAAGCGTTCTTATTTTACTTCTTTTCATTTTTTACCCCTCTCCTATATTCTCCGACTATTTTTCTGACTTGTCGGCAGTGGCCGGCGGATGATGATGGTGAGACTTTTTCCCTCTTTTTCTGAATGAATGTTAACCCACGAATGATAGGTGTTGCTCCTTACTTAACCCCTTATTCTCCTCTCTTCTCTTAACCCCCTACTCTCTCCTTTCTCTCGGGCTAGCCTTAGAGTGGATCTTAGGGTCTTTGTTAGCCTTAGCTTCTGTAGATCTGTAGATCTGTAGTACACAGTTATACAAGGTATATTTTTAGGCTTAGCGTCTTTCATATAGCATACATGCTTTACTCCATCCGCCTTATATTTCTCATGGCATGTAGAACAATGAATTTCATCACATTTATGTGTGAATTTCCTCCAATTATCCATCATATGAAACATACCACATTTCCTACAAATGCCAATTGACTTATGGAACTCAAAACAGATATCATTGAAAAATGTACGTCTACACACATTAAAACCCCTCTTCTCAGCTTCAACTACACGACTTTCACATTTGGAGCTTTTACACTGCTCACATACCATGTGGCAATCCTTACAATGTTTTACTCTATCTTTCGCAAACTCGAGACACCCCTTACACAAATCATGATGCCTTCCATATTTTCGACTTTTATCGTAACTCGCGTAAAGGTCCCTTATATTACGGATGGGAAGATACGTTATCCCTGACAGCCCTAAAATAAGTAGGGGTCTTGTACGATCTCTCACACTGCTTTTAAAAATATACACTGTCCTACGAAGATCATCCATTCCAAATACAACTATACGAACATTCATTTCCTGCTCCACCCTTCTCAACTCTTCAGGACCCATATTACAATCAAACTCAAGCTTGCAATCTGAAGCTAGTTTATGAGCACGCTGCACAACCGTAGGCAACTAAATTTTTTGGTCCCGTGTATTTAGCACAGTAAACATACAGACCAAGACTAATGCTATAAAGCCGAAACCACGATCGGTGTTTATATGCCATCTGTAAATAGCCTGAGCATTGAAATTAAGAGTATAAGGTGCAAGGTTGGCAAAAAACCCGGGTTTTTTCAAAAAGCCAACCCAACTGGGTTTTTCCTGGGTTTTGGGGTTTTTGATGGGTTGAAGATTTTTTAGAAAGGTTCGATAATTATGTAGTGCCTAATATATCTATTATTTTATTAATTTATTTATCTAATCTACAATATATATTAAAAAGACATATTTATTTCACAGAAAGTTCAGATATGAGAGATAATAATGACATATTAGAATTTTCTCCATTTTTATTTTAGATCTTTCCTTTATTTCTTAACAGCAGATTTCAGCTTTATTTAGATCTAACTCAAATTTAAATTTTTAAGATGCCAAACTCAAAGAGTTATAGAGGTGGAAGATCTAAAGCCAGCGAATGGGACGAGGTGACTTTATTAAGTGATCAGCCTACTAGAGTACTATGCAATTATTGCAAAGAAAGTATCACTCGAAAAATTGAGAGAGTGAAACATCATCTAGAGAAATGCAGTAAAAGAAAAGTGGAATGTTTTGAAAATGAGGCAAGAGGTATGCCGCGACTCGAATTTGGAGCATCAGTTGAAACTGATTCATTTCCTTCAACTTTGGCTTCTGGCAAAGATGATCCAAAGATTATAAGTGAAAATGTGCCTGAAATGAGTGACACCAGTGCAGGTTCTTCATCATCCACATTCTGTCATTCAACACCAATAAAGCATAAAAGACAAAAATCAATTACACCATTTGTGGTAAGAACGACTGTGAACCAAAAGGAAGAATTAGATTTACAAGTTGCAAGGTTCTTTTTTTCAGTTAACATACCCTTCAACGTTTTAGAAAATAAAGAATTTATAAAATTAATCAAAGGTCTAAGATCAGGATATGAACCACCAAACAGGAAAAGGTTGGCATCTGATCTGTTAATAAAAGTTAATGATGAAGTAATCCATGAAATGAAGAATGACCTTAATCTTGATGATTGTACCATTACCCTTATACAAGATGGCTGGAGTTCAGTAGGTAATGATCCTATTATTGCTCACAGTATTCATAATGGAAAAAAGCCATATCTGATTTCAGCAGTAGATGCTGGAAGTACAAAAAAGACAGCAGAATATTGTGCACAGTTAGCTAGAGAAGCAATAACAAAAACTAAAGAAATATATGTCATTGATGTAAGTATAACTATTTTGTAGGTACATTTTATTTTAGTTATAAACTGAATGTAATTCTCCGCCTTGGTGTACTCAAATGTTCAGTTCCTTATGAGTTATGACATTTTATTTTCAGGTATTTGCTATATGCACTGATAACGAAAACAAAATGATAAGAATGAGAGAAATTCTTAAGGAGGACAACTACAGTCTTATTGCTTATGGTTGTTCAGCACACCATCTAAACTTGGTAGAAAAAGATGTCTCCCCAAAATCAGTTCTCAAGCATGTTGTAGAAATTAACAAATATTTCCGAAACCATCACCAACCTCATGTAAGCTGAAAACAAATCCAATAAATTAGCTACTGTCAGCTTTACTTTTATGCATTAGCACTGTCATCAATGTGAATCCTAATTCACGACTCATTAATAAGTTGCATAGGCTATTTATTTATGCTGTCAAATACAGCAATATTTGTAATAAAAATTTATATTTTAGGGTTGGTTAATGGAGAAAGGAGATATGATGCCGCAACTACCAAATGAAACCAGATGGAATTCTCAGTTAAAATACATAAAAACCTATTTGTCAAATTAATCTCTATATATAGAAATAAGAGGAGAGCATATTGAAGATATTGATTACAACATTGGAAAATTGATAGATAACTTATCTATACAGAGAGAGGCACTCAATTTACAGTCACCACTCTTACTTGTTGGAAATGCTCTAGATAAGGTGTGTTTATATTATGCACTTAAAATTACTTAACTTTAAATACCAATATTAATCTCAAGATATTTTATAGACTTATAGTGCACATTTTATTTATAGAATCCTGTACTAAAGCACTACTAATAAATAACTAAAATACACTTCATTTTATGTGTTGTAACTTGTAACACCAAAAAATAAATTCTAACAATGCATAATTCTAAATGTTTACAGATGTTTTCATTCAGCCATATATAACTTTATAGTTTTTTTTTTTTGTTACAGTTGCAGGCTGATAATACAACATTATCTGATGCTGTTGAAATTTGGCTCAATTTAATCCAAGATGAAAAATTAGCTCCATACAAAGAAGATATTATTAAGAGATTTAAAAAAGCTATAGAGCCATGTCATCTTTTGGCAAATATAACTGACCCAAAGTATGAAGGTAAATAGGACCTAAATGCTTAACTACTATCAATATATAAAACATAGGTAACTCAACTGTATGGACAGAAGAGTTTTCTCTAATCTGAATCAAATCGTCTGGCATTGCCATATTAGATAACAATTAGCATAAATTAGATACCATAACATAAATTATTTAATCTATATTATTAGCTTTATTTTTGTTTCCACACAGTTCAATTATTTTTCAGGACAAAAACTGAATAGAGTTCAAGAGGAAGAGGCTGAAGAATGGCTGATTGAAATAAATTCGGAATACATGGCAGGATATTATGCATTCCGCTTAAAAGACGCATTAATTTTTCCTCCTTATTTATTCAAAGATAGTATAGTGAGCTCTACATCAGCTAGTAATTGGTGGAAAATTGTTGAAATGAAAGAAAAAAAGAGACCAGATTACCATTAGGTTTTGCTAAGTTTATGAGATCTATTCATAATTGTCCGGCCAGTTCCGGATCATTGGAAAGATTTTTTTCAACATTTGGCTTGGTATGGAGTAAAATGGGAAATAGGTTAGGGAAAGAAAAGGCAGAAACGTTGGTTCGAATCTACCGCCACCTAAGGTCAAAAGATGCTGAACATACTGATCAATAATCAATATTAGGTACCACTTAAATTATTTAAATTATAAAGCTGAAAAGAAACATGATTTATTTTTAGATATAGGTAGCCAATTAGAAGATAGATAAATTAGATACAGTATTAGATATAAGGTTCATAATGAAACATGTCAAATAAATAGTTTCTGGAAATTTTAGTTTATATTGGCCTTATCACATTAATTATAGTTTATAGTTGTTAATATATAAGACTGCATAACCATATTAAAAAAAATGCCAAGTTAAAAATAAGTTTATGAGAAGTAAATCGATGTGGGTTTTTAGGTTGGGTTTTTGGTGGGTTTTTGGTGGGTTTTTGGTCTTGGGCTTTTGGGTGGGTTTTTGGGTACCAACCCTGATAAGGTGTGGCACTATGACCCGCAACACGGAACACACGGTCAATATCTATCGTGAAGTTGTCCATATTGAAGGCTGTACTACTTTGAGAGGCCTGCATTATACGTTATATCTACAGCTGCGAAGCATCTGAATGGTATTACTACCCAAAAATCATCTGACCCGAACCCGAAGGATAGCCTCGTCTTGACTTCACGTTCGTCGTGGTTCTGAAGGGCAAACTCCACAATACGTTCAACTACGCGCCGTAGTCCGTGTTCAACACCATTGCTATACATGGATCCAGAGTCAACCTTGACTACGTACCGATTTCTAGTCAGGGCTGGGGTGGGGTTGGCGGCGCGCACCAACTCGAATGTTATGTCATCCTCTACCGAACGAGAAGTTGCTGCTGTGCTGCTGTCGAAGATGTACCCAGAATTGAACAGGAATAAGGGACTACAACTTTATTTGAGGAAGGAACTATTGTGGGGTTTGTGTCTTAAGACGTAGAGGGTTAGGGCTCTATTACTGGGGTTTAACAACCGGTGCACTCCTGGCACGCTTTATACCTGACGTGGAAGGTTCTTCATTATGCCTCCAGGGACGCAGCCAAGGTGGGGGCGACGAAGGCGGTCGCCCCTCCCCCCCCACTGGAAAGTCCATGAAAAAATCTGCGGTAATTACAACCAAGGTTCACCGCCAAACTATAACATTTAACAATTTGGTATCTATATATAATGGAAGGAGTGTATATATATATATATATATATATATAGGTACTGAACTACTGAAATATGAAGCGCGGGGAAACTGAGCACAGCTCGGCGCCAGTTACTTTTGCAAGCACTGCAGCATAAGTACAGTGTGATGAGTGGGGCGTGTTGCATCATTGCATGTTGGTCAAACTTCGTTAATTCGTTATACAATATTGCGATAAATATACGAAAATATTTCAAAAGAAAATCAGTTGAGTCGGTTGAAGAACACAAGGAAAGTAATACAGCAGAACCCTCCCGTAAAGTTATTAGACAAGCGGAAGACGATGCACATCAACCAGAACTAAGCTATGAAAATGCAATTATCAGCAATCAAATACAGGTTGAGATGCCGTCTGAAACGAAGGCTTCACAGGATTAACCGACCACTGGTAAGTTGATCTGGTACAATTACAAATTTATAAAAGAAATGACTTCGTGTTTGATGTATATAAAGGCAAATAATAAAGCAATATAATATACTTATTAAATTGCTGGTCAATGAATGTAGAATTATCAAATATCATGTTGCGAGTCATTTAGAATAACTATCGAATATGCATATGTAATAATATACTCGTATTAAAAAAATCGGATAATCGTTAACACAAACAACACAGCAAACAATTGTTATCGCTATATAATGTTATCGTTATGTACTTTCTAATACTAGGCTACTATTTTGCTAGATGGTTGCGATCAGTGTCCAGTGATGCTTATTGTGTCAATTGTCAACAGGTCATGGTCTATATTAGAAGCATTTTGACGTGATGGAACAAACCGAAAATGATAGCAACTGGAAGATGCACCTCATTACGCCTCCGTGGAGCCCACCTAGATGCTTTACCTGGCCTACATCGACACATTTCTTGTGGATGGCTGTATAGTGGCTGTTCAAAAATGGCAGTTGCACTGACATCTTCAGAGAGTTTGTACACAAAATAAGCTTAAAATGCGCTGGCTTACCTGGCTCCGCCCCGGACCCCGCTCGGGGGTGTTCCAGCTCTTCCCCAGACCCCCTAACTGTATGGGCTCGCCAGATTCACCACGGAACCTGACGAACGTGGCTCAAATTCAGGTTCACGAGCCCATCCACATGTATTATATCTGGCCCTACAGGATGTGATAAAACTGTGTTTATGCTAAAACCATTAAAGAAAAGAGAGAGATGTTCTCAAAATTTGTGCATAAAGTTATATTGTGCTATTCGACTAATCAATCAGTGTTCAACGAGTACCAAGATGATATTTTGTTCCACAAAGGTGTATATGACGTTAATTCGTTAAAGAGAAATGAACATACAGTCATTGTAATTGACGATCTCATGTCGGAAATAGATAAAACGTTTGCTGAGACATTTACAGTGTTCTCCCACCATCTTAACATAAGCGTGTTCTTCATCAATCACAATCTATTTTTCAAAAATAGATTCATGCGCGATGTGTCGTTAAATACACAATATCTAGTCTTATTCACGCAACGTAGAGATGTGTCACAAATTGGAGTATTAGCCAATCAAATGTTCCCGAATCAGCGTAAGGAGTTTTTGGAAGTTTATAAAGAAGCTACAAGTCAACGTTACGGATATTTGCTTGTGACCTTCATCCGCGAAACACGTTTAGGTTGCTTCTAAGAACGAATATATTTCCAAACGAGCCTGAAACAGTGTATATTCCAGAATGACAAAAAGGCTAAAGAAATACCATGAATTAGTAAAAATCCATCATCGACTGCCCCGGGCAATGCAACAGATGTTTGCTAAAAATATCGACTTCGACTTTTTAAAATGCATCTGTGAAATCTGTCTTAACGTTATAAATTGCAATGTATCAATGAAACCCCCTCAGAAGGCTCGCCTACGTCGTTACAAGAACATAATACTTACACTCGCTCGTAAAAGTCAGACTGTGGGGAAGATAAAACGAATTATTGTACAAAGAGGGGTGTCATTCCTCCCCATCTTATTTTCAGTTTTGGAACCTTTACTGACTAGATTAATATAATGAAGAAAGTGGTAGTGATTCCACACGAGGTGTATGCTTCATTGCAAAGTTCAAAGAGTCCAGATACGGTTCTAGAACCCCGTAAAAGCAAGCTTAAAAGAATGGAAAGCGAGTTGTTAGCCCTATTAAATGTGAAAAAACACCTGATGAGAAAAGAATCTTATACCAAGAAGCTCTGCAGAAATTTCTTCACAAGTACAAAAATTATAAGAATCCGATAGAGACCCGTGGTTATTGGGCACAGCACGGACAATGATGAGTATGGCGGCATAGGAAGTGTGTCCAACGATAGAGCTGACCAACCAAAGAATAACGGGTCGGCCACACAAATCGAGCATGTATTAAAAAGCACCCTCCCACATACATTGTGGAATAAAGGTTTAAGTCTTTATAATCTATTGAATGAGGATCCCAACATACAGTGGACCGATACAGGTGAGATCATTGTGGAAGGAGCGAAGGTACAGGGATCGAATATCGTAGACATCGTCCATGTTCTGGTGAGAAAGTGGGATAGGCCCTCACCATCAGGATGGAAGCATATTAAAGCAAGACTACAACAAATAAATGTCCCCAAAACATTGATAGGAAATCTGAATAGGTTAAAAGACTTGGAACATGCATGTGCCACAACTGAGAACGTCATCACCCGCAGCGGTAGCACCTCTGAAGAGGAGAAAGAAGAGGCCAAACAACAACAACGGTCAACTCTATTCACGTGCCTCAAAAATATGCAAATGGCTAACATATTAAGAAGACGTTATTATGACATTTCTAGCCCAGCCTCCTACGGAGGCGTTGATAGACTGTACAGAAGTGTTTACAATGATGGAGTAGGAAAAAAGATGTTGAGAGGTTTTAGCGGGAGCAGGATGCTTATACACTTCGTAAGCCTATGAGAAAAAGGTTTAAAATAGCCAAGACAACAGCGGCATCGAGTGACTCTATTTGGCAAACAGATTTAACAGACATGCAAATATATTCATTGTATAATGATGGTTACCGGTACATCCCATTCATAATAGATGTATTCTCTAGATATCTGTGGCTAATTCCTCTGAAAAATAAATCGCTTGAAACAGTTGCTAAAGCCACCAAAACGTTGATGTTGAAAGAAAACAGGGTTCCTGGCTATTTTCGTACGGCTATGAGGAAAGAATTTATAGGCAGAGCTTTTCAGAACATGCTGACAGAGTTTAATATCAGTTACTACACTACCAATTCTATACATAAGGCCCCTCTAGCTGAACGAGTTCAACGTACCATAAATGAACGCATGCACAGCTATTTTACACATAAAAACACATACAGATATATAGACATTCTGGAATTATTGGCCTCATCATGCAACCGCTCACACCATCGCACGATTGGGACAACATCTAACGAGATTTTAGAAAGAGGTACGCGCACAGAGCCTGATGTGAGAAGAGATATTCGTAGAACACCGCCACACTCTGCGCGTTTCAAAATCAATGATTACACTGGTATGCATCAATTTTGCTGTCAAGGGTTTTGTAAGTGATTCTTATAGAGTTTTTCCTGCTGATTTCGAATCTGCAATCCGTTTTTCTCAATCAGCTCAGGTTATCCGGCTATGGCCTCATAAGTAAAATAGAATTTTTCGTGATTTTGTCAAAGCGGAATTGGAACAGTAACATCTATCATCACTTGTTTCACTTGTATAATATTTTTTTACTTTTCAGGCATATAGATAAAATATTTCATAATGAATAGAGCGTGTAAAAATGATCCCAATAGATTCTGCTACATATGTGGGACGGTTACCATGCCAAATAACCAGTCCCAAATCACTAAATTTGTGAAGACAATGTATAGAGCATACTTTGGAATTAAGCTAGGGGACCAGGACAAAAATTTCGCCCCTCATATGTGCTGCAAGACGTGCATTGAAAATTTGAGAAGATGGAGCAAAGGCAGAGCGAAATCTTTGCCTTTTGGAATTCCCATGATTTGGAGAGAAGGAAAGGATCACGTGACAGATTGCTATTTCTGCATGACAAACCTCCAAGGTGGGCTTATAAATTTATTTTTCTTAAATATTTTGAAATCTCGTATGAAACTTGACATAATATTCACCATAATGTAATATTCACCATATATAGCATAATATTCACCATAATGGTAATCATACATTTACATATACATATTGTTATAGAAAATACATTTACACATACATATTGTTATACAAGTTACATTTACATATACAATGATTGTATATTTTCTTTCTTTTTCATTCATATTGTCCCCGAAGGGACAATATGAATGAAAAAGAAAGAAAATATACAGACTCCATCGACCTATTTCATATCTTACAGACCGCAGCCTTCCCTCACGAGCCGCCACTGTCTGAATGCTTCTTCTATTTCATATGCAAGTTTTATATCCATGTTTCTGTGTTTCTATTTTCAGGAGTTAACAAGAAGAATAAACACATTGTTGTATACCCTGACATTCCTTCTGCTATGAGACCTGTACCCCATGGTCCTGGAATTCCAATACCCGACCCACCTCAAACCCTGGACTTCGATGATTCTGATGATGAATCAATGACCAATGCCAATGACCAGTCCCAGTCGTATATACCTCAAAATACCGCTTCAAATGAGCCGAGGCCTCTCAACCAGGCCAAACTTAATGATCTTACCAGGGATTTAGGACTTTCCAAATTAGCTGCCGAGATCTTGGGCTCACGACTTCGAGAGGACAACTTGCTGGCTCCGGGAACAACATTCTCCTGGTATAGGAAACGAGAGGAAGAATTCCGCAAGTTTTTTGCAGTGCACGAAAATACCTCTTCCTTAGTGTACTGCTGCAATGTTGAGGGGCTAATCGAATCCTTGGGCCTGCCATATAACGCATCAGAATGGAGGCTATTTATAGACTCGTCTAAACGAAGTTTGAAAGCAGTACTTCTCAACATTGGGAATAGGGTTGCATCAGTCCCTGTAGCACATTCCGTACAACTTACTGAGAGCTACGATAACATGAAAATTTTACTGGATGCTCTCGTATACGACCAACATAACTGGAGGATCTGTGGAGATTTGAAGGTAATACTAATATCATAAGTAAACTATTGACTGTTGTTTTTCCAAAGGTTATTTGAGAGCGTATAAGAACACTTAACTTCCCCACAGAAGTGATACAGTCCAATGCATAGATTTTTTTATCTGATAGAACAAATTCTCTAAATTCTTTAAATATTTTCATTTTTTTTCAGATTGTGGCATTTGTATTGGGAATGCAAGGGGGATACACGAAATACCCATGTTTCCTCTGCAAATGGGATAGCCGAGCGGATGAGAAGCACTATGCACAGCGTGAATGGGCATCCAGAGAGAATTTTGAACCTGGGTCGCATAATGTCGTTTCAGTGCCCCTTGTACCACCAACAAAAATTTTGCTCCCACCACTTCATATTAAGCTGGGCTTGATGAAAAATTTCATCAAATCAATGAATAAGGAGGGTTCAGCATTCCGATATCTCGAGAGTAAATTTCCTCATATATCTGATGCTAAACTAAATGCTGGGGTTTTTGATGGTCCTCAAATTCGAACTTTGATCAAGGATACTCAGTTCGAAAACGCAATGACTCCAACTGAGAAGAATGCCTGGCAGGCATTCAAATCAGTTGTCACTGATTTTCTTGGCAAGCGTAGAAGTCCAGAATACGAGTCCGTTGTCGAAAACTTGATGGAAGCTTTCAAAGCTCATGGGTCGCGCATGTCCATAAAAATGCACTTTTTGTGGTCCCACTTGGACTATTTTCCTGAAAATTGCGGGGATTATAGTGAGGAACAGGGTGAACGATTTCACCAAGATATCAAAATAATGGAAGAGAGGTACCAGGGAAACTGGGATATCAATATGCTGGCGGACTATTGCTGGTGTTTGAAGCGAGACGTGCCCGAAGAAAAACACAGACGGAAAGCCAAAAAAACTTCATTCCTTCCTCAATAAAAGTATTTATTCACACAATGTTTTCATTTTTCACGAGTGTTATAATATTACTCGTATCTACATTGTTTAAGCTAAAAAAATCAATAAATTTGGGGATAAAATTGGACTTATAATAAATGGCCAATAGAGAAAAAACCTGACCTGATTGAGGAAAACCAATGTCATTTTCGAATTCAGCATGGTCGAATTATATAATATGAGTTGAAAAAACCCTCACAGCAGACAAAAAAATTTCATATGCATACCAGTGTTATGTAAGGCTGTCGCGTTTGGGAAACAAATTCGCGAAGGGATTTGAGCAAGGATGGACACGTGAGATTTTTAAAGTTAGGGCTATGAATCCTAAAGGCGAGATAATGCTGTATTACGTTGAAGATTTGAATGGGGAAGAAATCGCAAGAGGCTTTTACCGCGAGGAGTTGCAGAAAGTGACATTTAATTCAGGAAAAAACGTGCTTAAAATTGAAAAATTTTAGGAAGCAAAGGCTTAGGAAAGAGAAAAATGTACCTAGTGAAATGGTTGGGGTGCCCAGAAAGCTTCAACACCTATATAAAAGCTGATGCAGTAGTGAAGCTTAAATAATATGCAACATGGCACCTAACCATTTCTACGTCACACACCCATCCTCTTCTTCTCTGTCTGTACACCCTAACAACACCCTGGCCAACTTTGTAACAGAACTCCATGGACCCATTGAATTGGGTCGTGATTCGTATGAGGTGGGGATATGCGGAATTCAGCTGGACACCCTCTTTTTAAATATTGGTTGTGAAGAACCCGTTCTTACGGTTCTTAGAGACCTTGATGAGTGTGAAAAAGCCGGGGTAACTCGGGTTGAAACCATACGTATCACCCTGAGTGGGGATGCACGGTATTACAGTGCAGTAGTAACACTAGGTCCGGGCCGTTATGGTAAGGCTGAGGATGTTGTGAGAGACTTAAACGTTAGTTTAAAAAACTCAAATCTTACGGCTGATTTAGTATACGAAATCGTAAACAAAGAAAACCCTGCACATATTCTAATCCTAAAATCACAGGCTAACAGAAATATTAAAGACAAAGGGCTGTTCAAAATTATAACCTAGGGGCGATATCGATCAGCCTTCCAAAGAGATACCTTTCACGAGGTACAACATGACTTGTCCAGCCTAATGTATCAGATGAAATTGGAGAAATTGGGTGCTGGTTATACACCCCCAGACATGTGCTAGCAATATAGTGGAGCACCAGTCTGTTGGGGATACCCAGGCACGCCTGCTGCGCATCCCGCACATCCCCAATCATAGAGGGAAGAGATTGAGTATTACATATGACAGGCCCCATTATGTGAGTCTAATCTAATAACCAATATCTCAATAAATATAAGAACGATTTAGGGAAAAAATTTCCCATTCGGTGAAGGGAGCTTGACAATGAAGCTGCATTTTCGACGCACTGAATTATAATGGACAGAAAACCTTTCACAGTCTATTGAGGTGTGAGGTACTACCGTGGGAGTTGAATTGGGTACATTTTTTCAACCATACTACGTACGGCTGTCCCCTTGCTGAAGAGGGGTGCCAGATATCTTGGGAGGAAAGCGCTACAATCAGGTCTTAACACGGCAGAAGACATAATGGCTGGGGCTAAACCTAAAGAAGCTCTAAAAAAACACTTAAAGCGTACATGGGACGAAATCATCAAAGATGCAAAGAGAAAAATGCGTGGTTGGAAGAAGAAGAGGCCTGTCCGGAGGAAGGCTTACCAGCACGTGGCGTTAAGCGTAAAAGGATATAAAAAAAGAAGTGTTCTAAGCGCCTGAAACCTATGGTTGATAATTTTTTTGACTGATATAAGCTAAGGACATTGCTCTCATGAATCATAGACTGTTTACTACTTGTCGAGAGAGGTGGCACTATTTCTGACTCGTCATGGCACGCTTCATCCATCCGTGCAGTTCACAATTTTGTAAATCGGAGCTGTCCCTCTTTGACATGAACCCCAACTCAAGCTTCTATTGAGTACAGTGACTTTATTACAATTAATCCGTTAAACACATTTAGTTCCCCGAGTGCTCCTATAGAATTCGTGATATCAGCTCAGGCCCTTACTTTTTTATCCAAGCTGTGTGCACATGTACGCTAAACTACGTATAGCCCATTCTGATGGAACGGACTGTGATGACAAATATGCTGTATACCCTGAAACAAGATTTTTGCACTCCATATTCAACCCGTGTGATGTATACTTAAATCAGGTCAACATATCAGCAGGAATTGGGTACTATCACCTACGAGCCTATCTGGAAAATGTCCTCAACTTTTCCAAAGAAGCGGAGGATACCTTTTTAACTGCCAAGGGTCATTATCAGACAAAAGACGAAAGTAGTATAAAGGACAAATTTAAAAATTCTAAAAAGAAGATATCCGAGTGTTTTGGACGCCTGCATACATACTTCACATTTCAGGAGAAGTTGCTTATGAATGGGGTGGATATGAAAATAAAGCTCACCTGCACGAATCCTGAGATTTGTTTAAAATGGTGGATGATCAAGAAGAGGGTGCAAAGCCCGTTGTGATTCATATTATGGAAACTCCTTCGCGTACACCGTGTGAAATTAAGTTCCCCTTAACAAATAGAAATTGAGAAAAATTTACTACATGCCACAGTAAAATACCCAAGTAACAGAGTACAGATCAAACTGTACACAGTGCCAGCAGGGTTGGCCTCGAAACAGAAAACGTGTCCCTGGGAGTTCTACCTTAAAGGATATTAATTGGAATGCAGGAACACACTTCGGTGAATGGAAAATATAAAATGAATGCTTTTAAATTCGAGAATTTCGGCCTTAAAAATATAACTCTATACGTCAATGGCGTTGCGTTGGGCGGGGTTATGGATACGGATTATTCATCAGACACTGTGTTCTCGCTCTGCGCGAGAGCATATAGTAATCTGGTAATCTGGCCCATATTGCAGGTGCTTCTGATGAGCTCGGGATTGGCGTAACGCAGAAAGAATTGGCGTAACGCAGAAAGTCACACCTGACTTATCTGCTAGTGTAAATACACACTTAAGTCTACAACAGAGTGGAAACATCTCAGTCAGATTGGAATTCACCAAGCCGATAGACGCTCCTATTTGTGTACTTGTACACCCCGAGTCACAAGCCCTAATCGAAGTTAATGCATTTAGGGGCGTTGTCACTGACTTTTAAAATGGACGCGAATACACTTCAAAGAGTAATGAATAGTGAACGAATCACACGCTCCAAATTTATCGGTGTGTTTGCGGAGAATGAAACATTGAAATTGCCAACTACGAGAGAATGAGGCGGTAGGGTGTGTCAATTTTAGGGAGCAAAGTGAAATCTTTAGATTTTCAAAGACTACTAGTGACCAAATGATGCATTTTTATGTGCTAAATCGAAATATGGCTTTAAAATCCAGATTTGACTACTCCTAGCTACTTATATGATATTTGAAGTTGAAGTTTACGAAAAATCAGCAATTTTTGCAAGTATTTTTTTTTATTGTATATAACTACATTTGATATACATTACATACAATTAAAGACATTTTGAGTGTATTTCAATATTAAAACTTAGAAATATAGATAGGTTTCTTGAACTTTGCCAAGGATGCCATATATAACTACATTTTACATACATACAATTAAAGACATTTTGATTGTATTTCAATATTAAAACTTAGAAATATAGATAGGTTTCTTGAACTTTGCCAAGGATGCCATGTCTGCCTTGCTCTTGTTCATGGACATGAGTTCCCTACTGGTCGCCTGGCCACTGACGTACGCCTCCCTCCTCTCTTGTGAGTAAACATGTTGTGCTGCTTCAGTTGTCATCCTTACACACCTCTCTACTGACTGTGTGTGTGAGGGCCATGCAGGAACTTCCATTGGTCTATCCAGAAACTCTTGATTACAGCAGTGGCGAGGGAGCAGGTTAGAGGACTTCTAGTCAATAAGCTCCGAGAGTTTGGTGGCATCTGGGTTGATGTCAGGAGTCTTCCTGGGTCTAACACTGCAGTCTCCTACCTATGTGTCCTCATCTCCTTCACCTCTGATTTCCAGTATCCTCTTCACTACCTCCCTCCTCTCCTCCTCCACCTCACTGCACAGCATGGCCTGGAGCACAGCATCAGAGTGTGCATACCCGGCTGATCTCTTCACTGTAGGCATCACTATTCCTATCACCTCCTTCTTCTGACTTCTGAGCCGCTCCAGCTGGTACAGTACATGCCTGGGATCCTCCACCCAGCTGTGATTTAACTTGATGTTGAACCAGTTTGGCATGTATAGTAGACTCCCACTATGAATTCCACAAATATCCTCAGATTCTTCAGGTTCCTACCCTTCAGCCCATGTTTTGAAATCCACAATCTGCAGAACAATAGAGCCGTGGTGAGCCACCTACTGTGACAGACTGGCCCAATCTTCAGGAGAGCTAGACTCTGAGGTACCTCTCCCGATCTGATGGCAGTGATGATTCTGTAGCCATATGATTGGTCTTTGCTGAGGTCCTTGACTACTTCCTGACTGAGATGGGGTAGAGGTGGACCAACAGTGATCCTTGTGAAGGATGGGTTGATCTCCAGCTCAGTGGCAGTGTCTAACATCTTCCGTAGGGGCCCAGACCACTTGTTGTTGCTCAATGTCTTGCCATCCGTGCAGTCACCAGGTGTCTGAGACTCAGCTCCCCACTGTGC
The DNA here is from genome assembly GCA_023014485.1 of Bathynomus jamesi. NCBI lineage: Eukaryota > Metazoa > Arthropoda > Malacostraca > Isopoda > Cirolanidae > Bathynomus > Bathynomus jamesi. Next base: position 217,841 of record JAJOZX010000364.1, on the reverse strand, counting down.
AAGTCACAGACAATCCACACCAACTTCCTGCTAAGCTTGGCCTCCACATAATATATTACTCCTCCCTCCCAACCAGTATTCACATTAGTACTGTCACTTCCTATGGCCAAAAGGGTCTGGTCTGCTCCTCTCTCTCTCTCTTAGCCAGTTCACCAGATGATCAGCAATGACCTCAGCATGACTACTCTCCTCTGTAGCTTCCTCTGGTACAAAATGCCACAAATATTTCCCACCTGGTTCATTGCACACTATGTAGTGTTCTTCCTTAATGAGGCCAGAAAACCACCTGTCACTGCTCTCAGCTTCCATCATCACTTTGACATCTCTTTTCCCATCGAAGAAGATACAGGTGATGTCATTTTCCCTAATCTTTTCATCAAACTTCTTGACCAGCTCCTTAGTCAGTCTCTCCTGAGCCCTCCTCACCTTGTTGTGGTCAATCACCAGTGCTGTGTCAAACTCTGTGATAAGACCAGCATCAATCCAGGCAGCAGTGGCAATCTCTGCAGTCTCTCTCAGCCCAGTGTGATGTCTCAAGTTAGCCAGAGCTCTGTTGGTGACATTTTCAGTGTTGTATTTCTTTTTCTTAGCCACAGGCAAGGAAGAAGTTGTCGCAGCCTCTGGTATGAAGTCTTCGTCCTCCTCTCTCCTCCCTGCCTCCTCCAGTATATCTCCAGTCTCCTCCAACTCCATCTCCAACAATGATTCCTCCCTCAACTCCTCTTCTTTCTTGGCTGACTCCTATGTCTTCCTCCTCCTCTTCTCCTCGGCCTTCCTTCTCTGCTCCTGTCCCTGCAGCACTGCTTTCTGTCTCCTGGTCTCAGGGTGATCAGCTAGACCCATCTGGTGTACCCCACACTGCCCACCTTTTCTCTCTGACCTTTAATGAAGGCAAGCTCCTGCACTGGTATCTTCTGCTTGTTCCTGCAGCTACAGTCAATGTGAACCTCACTGTTGCAGACAGGGTTGCACCCAAGCTCACTACAGCTCCTGATCACACAGTGACAGGTCAGGATGTCCACCAATTTGTCCAGTTTCATCATGAACCTATCTTTGACCTCTAGCTTCACATTGCCAATGGACACCTTCACTGCTTTATCCCACGGTGCCTTCACTTTAGCCCTGATCCTGACCTCAGTGTTGATTACAGGTCATGTGAATAGAGCGTTGGCCTTTCTCCACTGAGCCAGTAGCCCTGGAACAATGCCGTTGTTACTCAGGTCATTAACTGGTAATTCCTCCTGTCTTCCTCACTCATCTCACTCCTCAACAAACCATACCTCAGCAGATCTCTGGCTGTGGGCAGCTCAGCAGGGGGAAGTTCCCTCCCAGTCCCCACCAAATGACTTAGGTGACAACTTGATTTGCTTCGGGTTCTGATTTCTTTCTGACTCATCCTGTGGACCTGTGAACAAAAGAAATGTCATTGAAATTGGGATAGGCCTACTGATTATGAAGAAATAAAATTAAGTTAATTGAAATTCTTAATGTCTTCCTATAATCTCAGATAAAAGGTTGTGTTTTATAGGTACAAGACTTAATTATTCAAAGTAATGACAATTTCATATATCTATCATATCAAAATATACAGAAAGTTTGGGTCACACATAACATTTCGAATAATTTGAATTACACAATATTTACATTACGAAGTAATCAAAATCGTCAAAAAGGAGAGAAAACACATGCATTCACAATCAAAACTCCAGCATTTGTGACTATGTGAAACTTAGAAACCACACTGCACACCAAAAATAACCAAAGTTGGCCACACATATCAATGGCACATTGATATACGATGCTACACTCATATTTAAGTTATATTTCAAACCTTTATGGTAAAATATAAGTAGGTAAATGGCTTTTTTAAACAACACTAAAGATATTTCTAAGTTTGCTAGATAATATGACATCATTTGAGCATTAGTAGTTTTTGAATTGTTGACTTTACTAAAATTGACACACCCTAATAAGGCGGTCTTATCGTGAATACCGATGTTATTGGTGGTGAAGGGATTCATTGGGTAGCTATCTACTTTAAAAATAGGGACCCCCTGTCCTATTTTAATTCACTCGGGACTCATCCATGGAATGATGTTATTATTGTAAAATTTCTCGAACAGCTACAAATCCCCGAAATTATCTGGAATCCCTATCGATTCTAGGGATATTTTAGTAACGTATGTGGTATGTATTGCCTTTCATTTCTCATGCACATATCACGTGGTAAGGAATTTATAAATTTAAAAAAATTATTCGACCTGCGTCACACTGAGCAGAATAATCAAATGGTATGCAAACAGATAAAAAAAAGTCCCCGTTTGTGCGCACTCGATGTGTTGTATGATGTTTTGCTCGTATATATAAAGTGAATAATTGCATCATTGTTGTCTCCAATAATGTTAGTTTGTGTATTCTTTAGCTTATTTAAAATGTACCGACAACTAATTCTGTAGATAATTTAAGATGGATAGAAAAAAATTGTGCTATTTTATAAAACATGATTTCTATCATTTAATAAATTGATGAAAATACCTTGAGTTTTCTTCTAATCCGAAACAAATGTAACAGAAAAGAAGCTCATACCCGAAACATAAAGAAAAGAAAAAAGCTTACATTATTTCATTGATGATGTGGCAATCGCTGGGTTGAATGCGCGGTAAAACTTCTACCTCCGTATTCAGGTCCACGACATGCTTTTCTTCAATGCTATCACGAAAAGACTGTATAACACGAGTCAGCTCCTCATCGGACCTTAAAAGAGAAAGGATAATTTTAAATTAATTTGATTAGTTCGTACATTTTTCTGAATGTTTTAATAAAAACCCATTTGCTTTTCATAAAAAAAAATACAGAGTATATAATATATATATTATATATATATATATATATATATAGATATGAAATAGGATCCCTCCTAAGGAGACATGTTTTTATATTTAGGATAAAAACGAAGACGTAGAGCAAAAAAGTCATTATATTTGGCTGCAGCCGACGTTTCGGGCAACTCTACCCATTTTCAAGGCCTAATAAATAAAAGCTAAAATTAATACATGACAAAAATATATGAATGTCGAGAACTAAAACTAATTTAAAGTACAAAATTAAAACTGTTCAAGAATAAAAATTAAAATTACAAACCAGAAAACAGGCATGAGCCAAAATCAAATCAAAAGTAAAAATTATATAAATGACAAAAATATAAGAGTGATAAAAATAAAAATAAAAAATAAAAACATTCAAACGTAAAATAGTTAAAAAACTTTACTAATAAAAAGTTAAACGAAAAACCACACGAGTAAACCAAACATACCATGCTCACTTGACAGCCACAAAAAACTGAGGCGAAAAGGAGACAGGGTCACAAGGAAAGATTTTTTAGTTTGTAGGTATTCTAATTAATATAAAGGGGGTAACAGCTAGAATCAATATTTAAACTGGAGTTCAAAAATTTAATACACAAAGATTCGTAAATACGGAGGGAGGACGGGCATTTTAATGATTTAAGAATTTTAAAATTGTTAACAGAAATGTCAGTATTAAACTTGATAGAATGATTTCTAATAGCAGACTGTTCCTTTTTCGATAAAACTTTCCCTGTCCTATGGCTAATACCCATATGAGAGCAAAATCTCGCCTGCAAGGAGCGAACTGTGCTGCCAACGTAGTTCCCCTGGGAACACCCAGGGCAGGTAAACAAATAAACAACAGAACAGCTCATCGCAGGGGGGATTTTGTCCTTACATCGGAAAAAACATCCAAGGGTATTATTATTTACAAACGCAACCTTAAAATCACTGTGAAAATAAAATTTCCTCACAATACTCAACAATTGCTTTTTAATAAAAGTGTTAAAATGGTAGAGATCAGGTAAAACAAGATATTTACAATTCTTAGGAACATCATACGTTGGAATAAGGTTGGGGGAATATACATTATTAAGAAATTTACCAATAATACCTCCTACAAGATCCCGTGGAAAACCATTTTTAAAGAAAAAATCAGTAAGGAATTCAAACTCATTATGAAGCAGAGCAAAGTTCGAGCAAATATTATAAGCTCTATGCACCAAAGTGCGAATGGAACTTTGGTTCTTTGCGCTCTTAAAAGCCAGTTGAAGGCCTTAGTTTCTTTTTGTGACTATGCGTGCATAGTGTCTAACATTGAAGTTTCCTCCTTTTCATATGTACGTTCTATTTCTCGGATTCATGACCGCAAGCTTTTTAAGTTAAACCTATCTCGCCCTTCTTTTTTGGATCCTGGTCAAGTCATAAGGAATTTATCTGATTATACCCTGTCAAAGCGTGAAAGTTTTCTCTTGTCTCTTGGCTTAAGTTTAAGTTTCCCAACTTGCGTTTTAAACCGGCTGATTTTTATTTTTATTTTGAAAGGATAGCCCATGATCTGAAAGCTCTTCCAACCGTTGATGCTAATGATTTTGGTAAGGTTAGACAACATATTTCCCAACTGTCCCATGAATTGTTTTCTAAAATTAAAGCTTTTAAGTTTTCCACAATTTTTCTGCACAGGCAGGACCGAGAAATTTTAAAAAGTTTGGGTGTAAATGAATCTATTGTCATTACTAAACTAGATAAGGGTAGTGGTGTTGTGGTTATGAATAAAACAGATTATATTAAAAAAATGCTTGATATTCTTTCTGATTCATTAAAATTTGCTAAGGTAGATGAACAGGCTCCTAAAATTATTCAGCGAATGGAAGACAAGGTTAACCATGTTTTGCTTAAGCTTAAACAGGAATGTGCTACTAACTCCTCCACTTATGATGAATTGTACGTTTCAGGCTCTTATTTGGGCCTTATGTATGGTCTGCCTAAGGTTCATAAAGTCGGTGTTCCATTGCGCCCAATTTTAGCGTCTTATCGTTTGGCTAATTACAAACTTGCCAAATTTCTTGTCCCACTGTTATCATCATTTACTGTGAACTCGTATAGTGTTAAGGATAGTTTTTCCTTTGCGTCGGAAATTAAGAAGTTTGATATGAATTCTTGGTTTATTACAAGTTTCGATGTATCTTCCCTCTTTACAAATGTCCCCTTGGATGAGACCATTACAATTATTTTGAATAAAGCTTTTCCACAGCCGGACTCACTTTTTCACGGCTTTGGCAGAGCACAGTTTGAGCAGCTTCTGAATTTGGCAGTCAAGGATAACTTTTTTAGTTTTCAAGGGGTAGTTTACCGTCAGCTGGATGGAGTGGGGATGGGGAGCCCCTTGGGTCCCGTTTTTGCGAATATTTTCATGTCGCATCTTGAGGAAAGGGCCTTCTGTGAGTGTTCCTCTCACCTTAAGCCCAAATTGTACAGACGTTATGTTGATACGTTTGCTTTATTCCAAACGGATAATCAATCAATTCAGTTTCTAAGTTTTCTGAACACACAGCATAAGAACATTGTATTTACGCAGGAAAAGGGAGTTGAAGGTTCTATTCCTTTCCTTGATGTTTTGGTCTCCAAATCTGGCTCGACCATTTTAACTTCTACATACCGGAAGCCTACGTTCACGGGTTTGGGTTTTAATTTTTATAGTTTTTGCGATTTTAATTACAAATTAAGTTCCGTTCGCACTTTGGTGCATAGAGCTTATAATATTTGCTCGAACTTTGCTCTGCTTCATAATGAGCTTGAATTCCTTACTGATTTTTTCTTTAAAAATGGTTTTCCACGAGATCTTGTAGGAGGTATTATTGGTAAATTTCTTAATAATGTATATTCCCCCAACCTTATCCCAACGTATGATATTCCTAAGAATTGTAAATATCTTGTTTTACCTGATCTCTACCATTTTAACACTTTTGTGAAAATGCAATTGTTGAGTGTTGTGAGGAAATTTTATTTTCACAGTGATTTTAAGTTGCTTTTTTTTAAATAATAATACCCTTGGATGTTTTTTCCGATGTAAGGACAAAATCCTCCCTGCGATAAGCTGTTCTTTTGTTTATTTGTTTACCTGCCCTGGGTGTTCCCAGGGGAACTACGTTGGCAGCACAGTTCGCTCCTTGCAGACGAGATTTTGCTCCCATATGGGTATTAGCCATAGGACAGGGAAAGTTTTATCGAAAAAGGAACAGTCTGCTATTAGAAATCATTCTATCAAGTTTAAGGTTGACATTTCTGTTAACAATTTTAAAATTCTTAAATTATTAAAATGCCCGTCCTCCCTCCGTATTTACGAATTTTTGTGAATTAAATTTTTGAACTCCAGTTTAAATATTGATTCTAGCTGTTACCCCCTTTATATTAATTAGAATACCTACAAACTAAAAAAATTTTCCCGTGTGACCCTGTCTCCTTTTCGCCTGTTTTTTGTGGCTGTCAAGTGAGCATGGTATGTTTGGTTTACTCGTGTGGTTTTTCGTTTAACTTTTTATTAGTAAAGTTTTTTAACTATTTTACGTTTGAATGTTTTTAGTTTTTATTTTTATTTTTATCACTTATATTTTTGTCATTTATATAATTTTTACTTTTGATTTGATTTTGGCTTATGCCTGTTTTCTGCTTTGTAATTTTAATTTTTATTCTTAAACAGTTTCAATTTTGTACTTTAAATTAGTTTTAGTTCTCGACATTCATATATTTTTGTCATGTATTAATTTTAGCTTTTATTTATTAGGCCTGAAAATGGGTAGAGTTGCCCGAAACGTCGGCTGCAGCCAAATATAATGACTTTTTTGCTCTACGTCTTCGTTTTTATCATATATATATATATATATATATATATATATATATATATGACTGGCCCGCCAAAACTTTTATTTGAAAAGTGAAAAAGTCTCACCCCCTAAAATTGTTACCACCATCATAATATACTCGTACACTAAATTTCAATAATCTCTGTACTTTTAGTGGTGCCGACAGCCTCTTGTATTTTTCATTTATTTATTACATTTATTCAACATATATTTATTTTGTAATTCGTATTACAAATATTGTGTGTAAACCATGCCTATTCACACTCTCGTGCATTGTGTTCCACATGTTTCACTGTGTGACTGTGTATGTTGAGTAGAAACACGTCTTTTGACCTGACGTCATTACTGGTGACGTCATTGGCTACGGAGAAAAGTGGGAGGCTCGCTGTTCGCGTCAGTATTGTTTAAAACGCATTGAGAGAATGATGCGCCAGTGTTTTCCCTTAATATTTGCAGATTTTATCCTTCACCATGTCAGACTCAATTAAAACAAGAAGAAAAACTGAAATATGGCTGATTGGACAGCCATTTGACACAATTGGCAGTAAGAAGCTTCCATCCAATGGAGATGTACTACGTCGGCTTTTCTGTCTCACAAACAGTAAAAAAACATTGAAAGAAGCATCCAACATAGTTTATGCTGAATTTTTTGAGATTTGGGACAATACGAAAATACCCACCAGAGCCAAACAGCATGTACTAACGAAAATTCAAAAAATGTATGAGAACTTCAGATCACTTCAAGAATCAAAATCAAACCGTAATCAAAATCAAATTAAAAAAGAAACTGAATTCTAAGGTAGTTTAGATAACCTTTTTGATATAGCTCACGCAAATGCTTTACAAATGATGTCAAATGAAGAAGATAGATCATTCCTACAAGCTCAGAGAGAGAAAGGGAGGCGAGGTTACATGACAGATATTGATAAGAAACTGGTCGCTAAGCAAATGCGACAACGGAAAACAGATGAAAGACAAGTTGCACTAAAAGAAGCCGAGGCATTGCGAAAGAAATTGTCATCAACTCTTGTTCAGTTCAGTGATAGCAGTTCAAGCAGTAGTAGTGATGAGCAACCAGAGCCAGGCGCAGCGTACACTCCTGAAATGACATCCAAACCTTCATGCAGCACAATATCAAATAAGCATAAGCGCATCGTAACACCTGATCTGGTAATGGCATTAGATCGAACAAAAACAAGTGATCGTAGTGCTGTTATGGTGCTTTCAGCTGCTGCAACTTCTCTTGGACATGATATTGACAATGTTGTTTTGAGCAGAAGTACTCCACAGAGGGCGAGGAGTGTTGTACGCAAAAAAATTGCAGATGACATTAAGCAAACCTTTACCTCTTACGTTCCGCTTATCATTCATTGGGATGGTAAAGTAATGCAAGATATAACAGGTGATGAAAATATAAATAGGCTAGCTATTCTTGTATCCGGTGGAGGAAAGTCTAAGCTTCCAGCAGTACCCAAACTTGCTTCTGGAGAAGGCGAAAGAATTGCAGAAGCAGTTTTAGAATGCTTAGACGATTGGAATTTGCGAGAATGTATTCAAGCAATGTGTTTTGATACTACCGCTAGCAATACTGGCCAAAAAAAGGGCGCTTGCATGATAATCGAAAGTAAGCTTGATAGAAAACTCCTTTTTTTGGCCTGTCGGCACCATATTAATGAAATTGTGATATCAGACGTCTTCCAGAAGTGTTACGTGGTTCAACGGGACCAGATATATTACTTTTCAAACATTTCAAGAATTCCTGGAAACAAATGGATGATAAAAGATTTGAAACTGCCAATACAAACATGCCGTGGAAAGCAGAAATCCTCGCACTGTGCGAAGAACAGCTTGCGAGAAGTCACCCAAGAGCGAATTATCGCGAACTTCTTGAATTATCAATTTTATTTAGGTGGTATTCCCTCAGGAGGAGAACATTTTCGTCAACCTGGGGCTTTACATCACGCTAGGTGGATGTCACGAGTGATTTATGCCATCAAAATTGTATTGTTTCGCTCGCAATTCAACCTGACAAAACAGGAACAGAGTGCAATGGAACGCTTCTCTAGCTATGCTGTTCGCTTTTATGTGCCAAAATGGTTTGCGGCTCCCATCGCATCTTCTGCGAAGAAATCGATGATAAAGACAGGAAGCACATCAACATCATGAGTTAACATTAAAAAAAGTGGTTTTGGCCTATTGGGGATACCACTTAAAAAAATACGCGCCTGTTGTAGTTACCTCCTGGGTGGTGCGGAAAAACTACACATTTCAGAGTCTGTCGGCACCACTAAATACTATCGAATCGGGCTGAAACTTCACTCAAAACTTTCTATCGACAAGCATAACAAATTCTAGGGGTGAGACTTAAGAAAAGAAAAAAACATTTTTGCCCCTATGAGCATGGGCCGGTCTAATATATATGAAGAGAGTTACAATTTGAAGTATCAAATATCTTCGAACTGCTCAGAGAATTTTGTGACTCCTTTAAGAGAAAATACCGAATAACTTCACATTTCAAATGAATTTATTATGGAATTTTATAAAATTATTTAAAACTTGCAAAGGAGTCTTGATTGTTATAAGTGAAAAAAGTTCAACGATTTTTGATGAATAGAAGTATCAAAACAGGACTTTACCATAATATTAATTATTAATTACTAATGCAAACTAAACTATAGTTAAAAATTGAGGATACCTGCTATTTTGAGGAAACATTTTACAATAAAATGTAATGAGATGAAAATAAATTACTACAGCCCCTCCATATATATTTATATATGATGAAATAATCATGAAGGAAAGACAGAACGGTGGTCAAGAGCATTCGCCTAATGACATCCTCAGGAACACTAAAATAAATAACAAGTTCGCGACTAAATATAGGCCACAAAAAAAATAAAATAAAATAGAAATACAGGTACATACATTTTTATATTCACATTTCAACTACATTCCCTTGCGCCGGATCGTAAGGAGCGTCATTGCAAATATCATCCAGTGTTTGCGTTGGAAATAATCCGTCCCGATCGGTTGCGTTAAAAAGACTAATTGTAGCCACCGCGGCAGTCTCCATCTTCATATAAAGTCGGTAAACTGTAAATTTGTTGTGACTGACTCATGATGCGTGTGTTTATTCACTGGTAAAATAACTGCTGTGAGTTCTATCTGAAATTACTTTTATATGCATGATTCCTAATTGTAAACACCACCCTCAGAAGACTAATAGATGGTTTGTAAGTTTGTTGATTGGTTGTCAATGTAACTGGGCTGGATATGTTAAATGTGTGTGCCAATCAGCTGTCGTAACACCGATATAACGGACCCACGCTTTGGGCAATGAAGTCCTGGTTGGTCACCTTCAAGAATAATGAAGGTGTGTCTTTATTAAATTTTGTTTATTCTCTCCGCAGATGTTTTCAATGCTCACATCTCAAGGTGAATGAGTGAATTGCCCACTCGCACGCTCTGTCACGGTGCCCTCAAGTATTTTGCATTATTATACAGGGTGTTTATAAAGTCCCTATCTATTTCGTTGAATTAACGGTTTTTATTTACGTTTGTTGCAGAACCCTATGAAAATGAATGTACAAGGACGGGTGATGGTGGTGACAGTTCGGAGTAAAGGAAAGAAATGCAAAGAAGTTAGAGAGAGGTTTGAAAGAACATTTCACAAGTCAGGTCCTACGGAGAAGACAATTCGTGATTTGCTTAATAAATTTAAAAGAACGGGATCTGTTCATGTTAACAGTTGATTTCAACGGCGTCAAGAGCTGGACGTCCAAGTGTCTCTGAGCATGTTGTAAATGCGGTACGTAATGTTATCGATGAACATCCATGCATGTCAATTCGCACCACATCACGTAGACTCAGGATACCCAAATCAAATGTCCACAAAATTTTGAAATCGACGTTGAAGAAGAGAAGTTATCACATTCAGGTGCTTCATGACTTATATGAAGAAGATTATCCAAAGCGAAGCGCAATGTGTGCCGATCTTGTTGAACACATTCAGAATGAAAATTTAATGGACCACATTCTCTTCGGTGATGAAGCAACTTTCCACACGTGTGGAAAGGTTAATCGCCATAACTGCCGCATATGGGCTAATGAAAAGCCAGTTGATTTCTATCAGTGGGAACGAGATTCTCCTAAAGTTACTGTCTGGTTGGGTATGATAAATTCTAAGATTTATGGGCCCTTTTTCTTTGCTGAAGCTACAGTTACAGGGCTTATTTATCTGGACATGCTTCAGCAATTCCTGGAACCCCAGTTTCATTCAGATGGCATTTTAAACACCGTCGTCTTTCAACAAGATGTGGCACTTTGTCATTAGGCAAACATTGTTCGGGAGTACCTAAATGAACGATTTCTAAATCGGTGGATTGGACATGGAGGCAACAGGCCCTGGGCGGCTCGATCTCCTAACCTAACGCCCTTGGATTTCTTTGCATGGGGCTTTATCAAATCAAACGTCTATCAAACGAGGGTTACAGATCTGTAAGATTTACGTGCTCGTATCGTAACAGCAGTTACAAAAATAACCCCTGTCATGCTCCAAAATGTGTTCCGCAATTCTGCTGACAGATTAGAACTCTGTAGAATCATATGCTTAAGTATTTATTAAAAGTATGCCTTCTATTATATTGTTATTGAATTTTACCCTTTTTGCTACGTTTTCACTGAAATAGGAACTTTAATAAACACCCTGTATAATATTTTTATTTTCCATTATTTATATATATATATATATATGAATAGAAACGACATAATATTAAGGAACGTTTCTGCACACGCGGAAGAGAAATAACGAATAAATGAAAAATGAGGCGAACCGCCCGGGAATCGAACCCAAGGCCTTCCAATTGCCTTGGGTTCGATTCCCGGGCGGTTCGCCTCATTTTTCATTTATTCGTTATTTCTCTTCCGCGTGTGCAGAAACGTTCCTTAATATTATGTCGTTTCTATTCATTTATATACTGCGTGGTCATTGCAGTTATATATATATATATATATATATAATAATATATATATATATATATATATATACAGGGCGTCCCAAAAAAATGTATACACACTTTAAATAATTATAAAGGCAGTGTTTATTAAAATACATTTCATTTTCAAAATGTAATAGAATCTACAGACATTATTTAATTGTTTTGTCAACGCCTGTTTTCAAACTGACGTCCGTTCTGGTCCAGGCACTGCTGATAACGCGAAGCAATGGAATCGCAAACATCACGAAACATTTCGTTTGGTATTTGTGTGCATTCTCGTTCAATGGCTGCTCTCAATTCAGCGACTGTTGCAGGTTTTATAGCGTAGACTTTGTCTTTTAATATCCCCATAAAAAAAGTCTAGTGGTGTGAGGTCTGGTGAACGCGGAGGGTATTCTACGAAACCCCTTCGTCCAATCCACATCCACATCGTGCCAAGTACCACTCGCAATACTCCACTCTTCGGTCCAGATCATCTTCATTAATAGCATGGACTAATCTTGGAATGTAACTTTTCCATTGACAGCGCTTCAAAATGCGTTGGACAGACGATTCTGAAATTCCTACCTCACGACTCGCTTGCCGCACAGATTTTCTTGGACTTTGGTGATACGTTTCCAGTACTCTTTCTTGCTTTGTGGGGCTTGTCGATGTCCGTGGTCTTCCCGAACGCTTCTTGTGGACATTCTGAACAGTTCCATCGGCTTCAAACTTATCTCTAATTCGAGTGATGGTAAGTCGCCTTGGTGGATCTGTTTGAAACTCCCTCCTAAACTGTCTTTGCACTTCAACTGCGTTTTCACACTTCCAGTAGCATTTTAGAATGAATTTCCTTTGTTCAAAGCTTAGTCTGACTGCCATTATTAATTCTAATGGGTTTAACTTGGAAAGAAAGAAACATCAATTGAGCTATCAGCTGTTAAAGTGTGTATACATTTTTTTGGGACGCCCTGTATATATATATATATATATATTATATATATAATATATATATTTTATAAGATTTTTATTTTCCATTATTATATAAGATTTGAAGTATTTCCACAACGCTAATATTCTTACAACCTTGGCGCGAATTTTTTGTTCAGAAGATGAGTGTGAATACTCAGGGGCGTCCGCAGGATTTTTCGCAAGGGGGGGGCAAAACGGCTCGATCAAAATCTTATGGCTCAGGCATAGGGATACCGAAAATCCAATGTATCATGGAGAGTTAATTATTTTCCAGTCACTCGTACAACTTACAAGGTATAAAGAAAAAAGTATGGCATTCAATCTGCTGTATAAATTATAGTACATGATACAACAAAATAAAAAAATAAACTTCATGTGTAGAATAGATCACATTCACAGACTATAGTACGCTACAGGTCCTTGAAGAGGAACTGTAGCCGGCGTCTGTCACTGCCAAAACGTTCAATGACGGTCTCAATGAACATTTCTTTCTTGGAGATCACTTTCTCGCGGTGCACGCTAAGCATACAGAGAGCTGATAGGCGACTCGTTGACATCGATGAACGTAGCCAGGTTTTGACTCGCCTCAGTGTGCTGAAGGATCGCTCGACTTTACAGGTAGTTACTGGAAGTGTCAGTAACGCCAGTATCGCTTGTCGGTGATAAATTTATGTACTTAGTAATACTAAGTACATAAATTTAGCACCGAAAGCAGGCTATGATAAGGGGAGATGACGGTTTTTACTCGTAGTGGTCGCAGTGCATTTTTTTTTCTACCAGTCAAGTCCATTTTTTATATGTTATATGATACTATGATTAACTATAATCGTGTAAGTTTCAGTGAAATTGACCAAAAGGTTTTCGAGAGAAAAAAATAAATAAAACACTCAATATAATGATCTTTGCAAATAATTCCATTACTATATCTTTCAGTATAGTTTATTTAACACTTCTAAGTTCAACGACACGGCACTTCGGTAAAGTAAAGGTAAAGTAAACGACATTTCCTTGAATGTGGAAACACTGACTGAGCTGCAGTAGAATTATAGAAGTCGTTGCGTGGGCAAACACAAATTTCCAAGGGGGGGCAACTGCCCCCTCTTGCCCCCCCTCCGGACGCCCATGTGAATACTTTATTTGTGCTTATTTGATTGCATTTGTACTATTATAATACTCTCCATATTTCTAATTTATGTAATTTGTTTGTATTAATAAATAAGAACAAACGTCGGTCTCTTTGCACTCATACGTCTCACAGCTTCATCCTCCCATTTCCCATTTTGGGCATGGGCTAAGTTAGGTTAAGTTACATTGGTTGTGGAATCCGAACCATGGGTCGCTATATCATCTGGACACGGTCTCCCGTGCAACTACTACCCAGACCTAACGTCGCTCAACATCGCTGATGTTAAGCGATGCCACAAAGCATGCGAAATACATATACTAAATATTGTACACTATGCATTTAATCAGTGATTTTTTATGCTTTTTACGTAGAAATTTAATTTATAAGTGAAGTATAACAAATTGGAAGCATTCGTAAATTTAAAATAAATAAAGAGGTTTATATTGTCGGTCTCTTTGCCTTCATACTACTCACAGCTTCATCCTCAGCTTTCCCATTTTGGACATGGGTTAGGTTAGGTTAAGTTACATTGGTTATGGAATCCGAACCATGGGTCGCTACATCATCTGGACACAGTCTCCCGTCCAACTACTACCCAAACCTAGGTTAGGTTAGGTTATGCTCCTAAGAAAGACCAGACCTACAGACAATTTCTATTTATAAACCATTACTTAGAGAAAAGTGCTTTTTTAGGCTAGATTGTCCTTATATTCTTTTTTTAGGCTTTTAGGTTAGGTTAGGTTCCAGTTCCAAGGAGAATCTATGGTCTGAACCGCGGGTCACTACAACATCATCAAGATGAGATAGGTTAAGTTAGGTTAGGTTCCAGTTACAAGGAGAATCTATGGTCTGAACCATAGGTTAGGTTAGGGTAGGTTCCAGTTACAAGGAAAATCTATGGTCTGAACCGCGGATCACTACATCATCATCAAGATGAGATAGGTTCGGTTAGGTTCCAGTTACAAGGAGAACCTATGGTCTGAACCATGGGTTAAGTTAGGTTAGGTTAGGTTACAGTTACAAGGAGAATCTCTGGTCGTCCATACCTACAGACATTCTCTATATATATAAATCTTTATAAACCATTAGTTAGAGAAAGGTTTGAGACATGGGTTCGATAACGTAAATAGAGATAGCTTTTTTGTTGCTCAGTAACAGAGCGAGTACCCACCCAACCCAGGAGCCAGCATGCTGGAGCGAACCAGTGCCTCACCCCCAAAGTCAGACACAGAAATGATGAGTTGCAAAATTAAATGTACATGGGTTCTGCATATTTTAGCTGTCAATTATGACATTCAATTTATTTATAGGCCTATATCTAAAAAGAATTGGGTTCAGAATAAAATTTCACTACATATATATATATATATATATAGTGTCTCTACATCTGGTGAATGAGTGAAATGCTGTCTGATCTCCTCTATTATTATTTTTAATGCTTATATTCCATCGTTTAAAGTGTGTCTTTCTTATGTTGAGGGAGGGAATTGCAGTCTGATCTCCTCCTCCCCGTATATAAATTTAATAGATAGATTGATTGATTCCCTCTGCAGCGGTTAAATTTATCAGTATGTAATTTAAAAACATTTCATTTTAAGCGAAAATTCATTGATGTTAATATCTTTATTGAATAAAATTACCAGATTTTTTCATAAATTGAATTGTATTCATATTAAGGGAAGACTTTCGAACTCTTTTTCAAGTGTCTTAAAAATAATTTGAAAGTTTTTTGAATATTTTTTATTAAAACTCGCGAGGTATTGATTGAATAAGTTCTTTTAAAATAAAACAGATCCGAAGGAGAGAGAGAGAGAGAATTTTGTCACAGAAAGCAGGCAGTCAGTTAGAAAGTAGAGACATCCGCATTCCTACATGTCTCATTCGTGGCTTTCGAGTAGCATCTGGAAATTCACCTGATTCTATTGTGCTTCAAATTTCATGTATGTTACTTTCTCTTAGATGTGTACGTACATGTACGTCTTTCTCTGGAATAAAAAAAGAAATTATTTTTAGTTTTTTGAAGGCAATTCGTGTCTTCCGATTTATAGGGAAGTTACTAAAATTGACAATAAACATTATAAATATTCTATGAAAATATTATAATGTTTGTTGTCAATTTTAGTATACTGAGTGTCTCGTTTCAGATTGCTTGTTTACTTGCTTGTCTGCTTTCGTGCTTCCTCTTCTTTGTTTTTACTTTGATTTCTTGGAATTTTCTTTATAAAAAAATATAGAATAATAAAGTAGAATAAAATAACCTTGAATATATATATATATATATATATATATATATGAAAATTATTTCACGAAAGTAACACGTAAAAAATATTTATGATGAATAAAACCACGAAGGAAAGGAAACACAAAATGGTGCTCAAGCGCTTTCGTCTAATGACATCCTCAGGAACACTGAAGTACATAAAGAGTTACAGCCTATATATAGGTTACATAAAAAAAATAAATATATATATATACAATAAACGGAGAAATAAAATTAAAGGATTGTGAGAGGGGCACACAAATTTGTAAGGAAAAACTATCGATTTTTAGCACAAGATTAAATGAATTGTTTCCAACCAAAGTTATAGATAAAAAAATATACAAATTTATACTGGAAATCTGCCCGGGTTTTAGCACTCTGCTCTTTTTGTATATAAAAATTGCAAAAATTATCGATTTTTAGCACAAGATTAAATGAATTGTTTCCAACCAATGTTATAGATAAAAAATAAAAATAAAAGAATATACAAATTTATACTGGAAATCTGCCCGGGTTTTAGCACTCTGCCCTTTTTTGTATATAAAAATTGAAAAATAAAAGTTATTAGGGTGGCATACAAGTTTACCAATGATTTAGCGTTCTACCCTTCTTATCTAAATCTGTTCTGAAGGAATTCAAAACAACAGGATCGAGTTGAAAAAGACCTTTGCTTATGTTGAAGTTATTTGTAAGTTGGATAATGGCAGACTCAAGAATATTTCTATTAACAATGTTCCTAGAGTGAAATAAAACTGAAGCATTATTCCAATCAATACAGTGGGATAACTGACAAATGGACAAAAAAGGCACTGGACAATTGTCCTGTTTTAACGGAATATTGATGCTGTTTTATACGTGTGTGCAAATCCTTTCCCGTCTGACCTATGTAAAAGGAATCACATTGTTTACAACCAATTTTATAAATAATGCCTGAATTATTGGTAGGGCTATTTTTTACTGATATTTTTCACAATATTGTTATATGAAAATACTACATTAATATCCAAAAGTTTAAGTACATTAGCAATGCCTAAAAAGCCCGGGAAAAATGGAAGTACTAAAATATTCTTTGACAAAGTACGAGTGTTATTATTGACACGATAGAAAGTTCGTTTTGCCTTGTTGAGACAAGATTCCATAAACGCGGATGGATAACACAGATCACTTCCAATACCGTTGATTTTTTCTAATTCGGCATCGATGTATTCCGGACTGGCGATCCTAAGGGCGCGGAGAAACATTGAAGAAAAAATGGCCTTCTTAGTTGGGGTGTCATGTCCCAAGTAAAAGTGTACGTAGGACAAATTGTTTTTTTTTTTCCGATAGATACTAAACTTAAAACCTGAGCTTTCCCTATGTACACGCACATCCAAAAACTGGATTGAATTGTCTTGTTCCACTTCTAAAGTAAACTTAATGGAGGGGACTTGATCATTTAACTGAAGGAGGGAGTTATCCAGGTCACGATTCATGGGCCAGATACACAAAATATCGTCGACGTACCGCAACCAAGGGATGCCAACCCCCAGGATTCTCGGAATGTAAGTAATTTCGAAAAACTCCATATAAATATTGGAGAGGAGGGGCGACAAGGGGTTGCCCATGGCCATCCCAAAAACTTGTTGATAATGCTCGTTATTGAAAGTGAATTTACAGTCTTTGATGCAAAGCTTAATAAGTTCCAAAACAATGTGTGAAGGTAGTGGCAGGTCATACTTATGTAATTCTCGGGAAAGAAAGTCAAGCATATCGTCAATCGGCACTTTTGTAAACAATGAACAAACGTCAAAACTGATCAATCTATCGTTAGTTTCAATACGTACATTATTCAATTTTTCAGTAAGATCCATGGAATTTTTTACATGTGAATCAGAGATAGTTCCGAGAATGGGGGACAAGACTTTGACAAGCCATTTGGAGAGTTTATAAGTAATAGAGCCCACCGAGCTAATAATAGGGCGCATATGGTTGCCAGGTTTGTGGGTTTTAATAAGACCGTAAAGGTAGGGCAGAGAAGGTGAAGTGGACATGAAAAGCGGAATTAAGTCCTTATGATCTTTGAGAATGCGTTTCAAGCCACTATTAAATGATTTGATGACGTCATCCTGCGGGTTCTTCCTAAGTTTGCTGTATGTGGCGGGGTCTTGGAGAAGCTCGTTCATCTTTCTGATGTAGTCCACTTTGTCCATAATAACTATGGTGTTAGCCTTGTCTGCTTTAGTAATATGGAGCTCCCCATCTTTTTTTAATTGTGAGAGGCTATTGCGAAAACGTTTAGGAAAGTTATCCTCGTAATTACTATTCGCCGCACTATAAACAAGGCCTTTAACTATGTTAAACAAATACTGAGGGAGATTACACTGTTTTTCAAAACAAGCGAGACTGTAACAAATTTGTAAAGCCGAAGGTTTTTTAACAATAAAAAAGGACATACCATATCCAAGGGCACTTTTTGCATCGTCACTAATATTTTTCGAAGAAAGGTTCAAAACACACTTTGAGCTTGCTTTTTTACTCCACTGACTATTTCGAATGAGACTTTTAATTTTTCGATCCAAAATGTTAGTGAAGAAGTTCTCCGACGCAACTCGTTGTAAATTTCATCAAACAAAGGTTGGATCCACGGTTGGGGAATAACGGTTACAAAATTACGTTTGGCAATGTTTAAATTTTTGAAGGCGGACCACTCATTTTGTCTGGTGACTTCAATATGTTTCTTTAAAATTAATCTGCTGAAGTTGTTGAACGGATGGTCGTCAATTTGTCTGAGGCGAATCGGAAGCAGGGATTTGGGAAGAACTTGCTCCTCTAGACAATTAGTAAGAAACTTTTGTCGGATACGAATTGCATGCCCCTTCATTAATGTAGAAGAAAACACGGACACAAACGGAGACAAGAGAGGGAACAGCAAGCTGAAGGAACGCGTGGTGTTCATTATATGAAAATTATTTCACGAAAGTAACACGTAAAAAATATTTATGATGAATAAAACCACGAAGGAAAGGAAACACAGAATGGTGCTCAAGCGCTTTCGTCTAATGACATCCTCAGGAACACTGAAGTACATAAAGAGATACAGCCTATATATAGGTTACAGAGTGCTAAAACCCGGGCAGATTTCCAGTATAAATTTGTATATTTTTTTATCTATAACTTTGGTTGGAAACAATTCATTTAATCTTGTGCTAAAAATCGATAGTTTTTCCTTACAAATTTGTGTGCCCCTCTCACAATCCTTTAATTTTTTCTCCGTTTATTGTATATATATATATTATTTTTTTTATGTAACCTATATATAGGCTGTAACTCTTTATGTACTTCAGTGTTCCTGAGGATGTCATTAGACGAAAGCGCTTGAGCACCATTCTGTGTTTCCTTTCCTTCGTGGTTTTATTCATATATATATATATATATATATATATATATATATATATACATATACATATACATATACATATTATATTGTTTAAAGTGTGTATTGTTATTATTTTTGCTTGTATATTTATTTTCTACGTCATTTGTTTTCTTCATTCAATGTCTGTTATTGGAATTTATCTCGTATTTATTTATTTTTTTCTCAGATGGTATGGATTTACACGAGTTTTAATAAATAAATAATTAAAATAAATGGTGCTCTCTGGCAACTCTCTATATATAAATAAATTTAAAAACAAGCACCCGGGCAGATTTCCAGTATAAATTTGTATATTTTTTTATCTATAACTTTGGTTGGAAACAATTCATTTAATCTTGTGCTAAAAATCGATAGTTTTTCCTTACAAATTTGTGTGCCCCTCTCACAATCCTTTAATTTTATTTCTCCGTTTATTGTATATATATATATTATTTTTTTTTATGTAACCTATATATAGGCTGTAACTCTTTATGTACTTCAGTGTTCCTGAGGATGTCATTAGACGAAAGCGCTTGAGCACCATTCTGTGTTTCCTTTCCTTCGTGGTTTTATTCATATATATATATATATATATATATATATATATACATATACATATACATATACATATACATATATATATTGTTTAAAGTGTGTATTGTTATTATTTTTGCTTGTATATTTATTTTCTACGTCATTTGTTTTCTTCATTCAATGTCTGTTATTGGAATTTATCTCGTATTTATTTATTTTTTTCTCAGATGGTATGGATTTACACGAGTTTTAATAAATAAATAATTAAAATAAATGGTGCTCTCTGGCAACTCTCTATATATAAATAAATTTAAAAACAAGCACCGTTCCATATATAAATAAATAAATTCAATAACTGGTAACCCCCTCTAAGCATTGAGCGCATCTCTCTCTTACCTTTAATAAATAAATAATTAAAATAAACATCTGGCAACCCTCCATATATAAATAATTAAAATAAATAACTGGAACCCTCCATATATAAATAAATGGCGTCTATCTGGCAACCCCTGACCTTCTATATAACAGATGCTGATACCCTAAGCTCGCATTATGCGTCTGGCTGGTGCCAGGTAAAAACATGGTCTCTCTCTCTCCTTCTTAGGTTAAGGCTTACCTTCTTAGGTTAGGATACCCCTTTAGGGTGAGGCCGTCCCACCTTCTACCCCAAAGCTTCCCCCTTCATGCAACTTGGGGGGTTACCCCCTACTCCTTGTTGCATAACACCCTCCCCTTCCTGCAACTTGGGGGCTAACCCCACCCCCTTGTTTCACAACCCCTCCCCTTGCAACATTACTCCCCCTCCCAACACTACCCCCTAACCCATTTTGCAACATCACCCCACCCCCTTTGTACCATTGGTCGCCATTTGCAACATTACAATTGCACTCTACCATTTTTCGGTCATACTACTCACAGCCATCAAAATTTTGAGCGCCACACCCAAAGTCACTGACCAAATTTGTGAAGCTGCATTTAAACTGTAAGTGGCTTGTGGACTTTTAAAGTAAATGTTGTACTATCACTGGTTTAAAAATTTCGGATCACCTGAAGATCAGGGCCCCTAGCCTTCGTTAGTTAGCCTTAAAAGGCTAACTAACGAAAATATCACGACTTAACCTAACCAATCGTTAGGTCAACTGTACGCCCTTTGACGATTGGTTAGGTTAAGTCGTGATAGTTTCGTTAGTTAGCCTTATAAGTAGGCTGACCATACGTACCGTTTTGAACGGGACAGTACCGTTTTTTTTATATTTCCTGGCCGTCCCGTCGTTTTAATAAAAATGTCAATTTTGTCCCGTTTTTAATAAAAACTATAAATATACTTTAATATTGGTCAATCATAAATTATTATTCATAACCTATAAGACTTTTGTAATATTGTAGAGTTTATTCTTTGTCTTCCAGGAAGTACAGCACCTGTTGAGAGAATATTTTCTGTTATGAACAGTATGTGGTCAAAGGAGAAATCTAGATTAAGTGTTGAGACAATGAGGGCTATGTTAGTTGTAAGACAAAATTGTGTCATGGAGTGTGAGAAGTTTTATGATAAGGTGTTGAAAGACCGAAATTTGCTGCGTAAGATTACTTCATTGGAGAAATATTCATGGTACGATCGTGGTGAAATACAGTCCCCCTCTACGTCTACCTAAATTTTTGTATGGGTTCTGTCACTGAAGAATAATTGTAAGCTCAATATGTTTATGTACTTACTTTTTCATGAATACAGAATATTACATAACCACCCCCGTCCCTTTTTTGCCATCCCAATGTCCCGTTTTTGTCTCAAGGAAATATGGTCAGCCTACTTATAAGGCTAACTAAAGAAGTCTGGAGGCCCTGTTCTTCAGGTGATCCAAAATTTCTTTACAAAATTTTGCATGAAATTATTTATTTTTTAAAATGTGAACGTAAACCAGTTAGATATAGGTAAACTTTGGTTTACTCGCGTATCAACATCGTGGAAAGAAAACGTGTACCACTGAAAGATAATTTATTTAATATTTCATTAAAAAAATGCAGTACAAATTCAACTGTGAAAAGAAATGAGAAATAAAAATGAAAATAGATTAGAAACGAAATACAACTTCGATGAACTTTGGGAGAAATAAAAACAAAATCTCTTTAATGCAAAGTATAGTTTATAATTCTCATCTCATAACTACTTGACCTCTGGTGCTCTCACCACAAAGTGGTACGCGTAACCACACTTTGGGAATCGCTGCAATTTAAAAGTAAGTTTATAGTCTTGCAAAGTATAGCCATTAACTGTTAGACGGGAGTAGCATGGGCGAAAAAGGTTAGACTGCAATGCAATGATGCAATGAGTGCCAGTGCCAACCCCCCTTGTTGCAAGACCACTTACCCCAGTGCCAAACCCAGGGTGCCAAAAAAAAGAAAGGGGGAAGGGGAACTCTCCCACAAACTGGGGGAGTCTAACTGACCTCTTTGGGGGAGAAGTTGCGACGGCCTCACCCCCCAAAGCGGTATACCTAACCTAAGAGAGAGAAGAGAGAGAGAGAGGAAGAGACCATCCAGCTTCCGCGAGAGGCAGAAGCTCAATGAGTGATCAGGCCCTGATGGAAGCACTGGATCAGGGTAGCAAACTTGACTTAGAACTCGAAATCCGCCAGTTGGCGTCGAAGCCAGTGCCTCCAGGCATTATCAGCCAGTTGGCACAGTGTGTACATCGCCTGAACACCCAAGAAGCGCACACAAACGCACATAGATCCCCTATTATTACACACACGGTGCTATGAAAAGTCGGTCTCAGAAAAGTCGGTCTGAGAAAAGTCGGTCTCAGAAAAGTCGGTCTCAGAAAAGTCGGTCTCAGAAAATTGGTATAGTTTATTAATGAACTACAAATATGTACTACAAATTTATAAGATTTATTTAGTAACGAAATTAACTTAAAATATGTACTAAAAATTGCTAAGGTTTAAGTATTAGGACGAATTAAAAATTTAGTCTTAAACACAGAAACTAACGAAAATATCATAACTTGACCTAACCGGGCATTCAGTTGACCTAACCGGGCATTCAATTAACCTAACAGGTTAATATTGGTTATTTCACCTAAATATCTTCTGATCTTTTCGTATTAGGCACTCACTGTCACGTATTAGGCACTCACTGATGTATATTGAAAATAACGAGTAAACTTTTCTTTTTATTTTCAATCGTTGGGCGGTGGTTGGTTGGTGGCTGGTTTTAAACCAAGACCGAATTTTCTGAGACCGAATTTTCTGGCCACCTACACCTATACTAATTATTTATTTATAGATGAATTTCCAGAAAGAGAGAGAGAGAGAGAGAGAGAGAGAGAGGCGTCTATTTACTTTTGTCAATCATCTCTTCTATAAAATGTCTTCAAAAAACAGCATTTCTTTTTATTCCAAGGAAGACAAAAAATGCCCCAAATTGTTCATTCTGACGGTCAAGCTTTTTTCACTCCACCCTAGACCTACAGTTTAACGCGGAATCCGGACCACCATCAGCCCAGCGTCTTAACCAATAGGTTACCCAGGGTACCCATTTATCTACCAACCAATTGTGCGGAAGCTGGGTGTGTTACGCAAATAATAATAAAAGAAATACACAGGGCTCTTTACATTGCACATTATTCCAACAACATAATCTATAAGAATAATATTTAATTTACCTATAACTCGAGACCTGATTAGCATCCATTTACACTAAAGCCAAAGCGAAAGTGTCTATTTACTTTTGTCAATCTTCTCTTATATAAAATATCTTCAGAAACAGCATTTCTTTTTATTCCAAGAAAGACAAAAAATGCCCCGAATTGTTCATTCTGACGAAGGTCAAGCTTTTCACTCCACCTTAGACCTACAGTTTAACGTGGAATCCGGCCCACCACCATCCCAGCGCCTTAACCACTAGGTCACCCAGGGTACCCATTTCATCTACCAACCAATTGTGCGGAAGGATGATCGTTTTGTTTACTGCGCGCGGCTAGGCGGGACTTTGAATGAAAAACAAGTGGCTGAAAATACAAGCAATATCATATACCGCACTATATATATATAAGTGCGGTATATGATATTGCTTGTATTTTTAGCCACTTGTTTTTCATTCAAAGTCCCGCCTAGCCGCGCGCAGTAAACAAAACGATCATCCTTCCGCACAATTGGTTGGTAGATGAAATGGGTACCCTGGGTGACCTAGTGGTTAACTTAAAATATGTACTAAAAATTGCTAAGGTTTAAGTATTAGGAAATAACTACAGGAAAATTTATATATATATATATATATATATATATATATATATATATATATATATATATATTCTTAAATAACTACAGGAAAAATTATATATATATATATATATATATATATATAGCACCGGTAATAAAATTGGGTGTTTATCGCACAGCCGATCTCCCCATCTCTGCCAGTTAATTTTTTTTTAAATTATTTTAGGTGGATGTAAAATCCTTCATATATATATATACACACACACTGAGATCTACAGGGTGTTTCAGGAGGAAAGGTCAATGCTTCGGGAGGTGATAGTATCAGTCATTGTGAGAAAAAAAGTTCATATGAACATGTGTCTAATTCTGAATGGTTACGGAGATAGAGCTGTTTGAATCTGATGCGCGCGCAGCTCTTCCTCCCCCCGCGGTGGTCCCATTCAATGGCCACCAAGGTCTCCAGACCTCTCTCGGTTAGATTATTGTTTGTTGGGGTGGATGAAAAGTCAAGTTTACAAAAGAAAGGTGGATACACGAGACGAATTGCTCGCGCGTATTTTGGATGCTGCTGCTGCTGCCCGCATAAAGGAACGTCAAGATCAACTCAGACGAACAACACGCGATCTTCGCACACGAGTTACAAAGTGCATTGGGGTTGACGGTGGGATTTTCGAAAACGTATTGTAAACTAACAAATTTGTCATTTCTGTATCTGATACCATTCAAAATGCCAATGTTTAAACATTAAATGTTAGAAACAGTAATTGGTTTCTCTTTCTTGATTACCATTAACAATTGCTTTTGTATTTGTAGATTCAAACAGTTCTATCTCCGTAACCATTCAGAATTAGACACATGTTCATATGAACTTTTTTTCTCACAATGACCGATACTATCACCTTCCGAAGTATTGACCTTTCCTCCTGAAACACCCTGTATAGGCTTATTTAGGCTACTCGTAGCTGTCACATATCATACGAGTAGTGAGCATGGCTGCGCCGCTTTCAATTTGTACTCAGGAAGACCAAAGATCCGTGGTTCGTTTTTTGTGGGCAGAAGGTGTGAAAGGAGCTGAAATTCACAGGATTTTTACCTGTTTGGAACACTAAAAGACGTTTTGAGAGGTCAGCGATTCCAAAGCGATGATGACCTGAAGGAGGCGGTACATGACTGGCTACGCACACAGCCAAAAACATTCTTTGGTGATGGCATTAGGAAGCTTGTAAGGGGTTCCAAAAAACCTTAGCCCCCCCATTTGCAGCTTACGTTTACTTATATCGAAATAATTTTTAGTGATTATAAAAAAATATAAAATTCTTAATTATTGCAGGTATTAAAATTACTCTAGCTGATAAAGTGATAATATAATGACTTCTCAATTAATTGGTGATTCGGAGAGGCAACGTGTGATAGATCGCATACGAGCAATAACATTTCGGGAAGCTCGTGATGCTGGAGCCACCTTTATAACACGTTCATGGGTTGCCAAAAAGTTGCGAAGAAGTGAGGACTTCGTCAAAAGAAATTTGAATAAATCTTTGGATGAATGTGAAATGGATAACCAAATCTGGGCGCCCAAATTTGCCACTCTCTTAGGAAACAAAGGACATCATTGAAAGCGGTACGTGTAAGCGGAAAAACAGCTGTGCCAAACTTTCTAGAGAGATCGAAGTGTTGAGAGGAAAGATCGTTAGTGGTGAGATCATTCGACTGTACCGTCATAGGCAAGGTTTAAAGCCTTGGCATGAACTTCCAAAGCCAAGAAAAACTCAACTTAACATCGATGACAGAATGTGGTTTGCCCATTATCTTGAAGAGTGGGATGTGGATGATTTCATGCATTTAGCTGTCTCCGATGAATTTTTTGTTTACGTAACACGTCGGCCTAACTACCAAAATGATCGAGTGTGGGCCACAACACCAGATGAAATCGATGACAATGAACATTATCGCGAATTATTAAAAAGTCCAGACTGTGTTGGTGTGTTTGTTTTGTTCACTGCAAAGAAGCTCATGTGGGTGCTGAAGCCAAATGGTCAGAGTTGGGATGGACAGTATTTTCGTGATATTATTCTATCCCAGCATGTCATTCCTTTTCTAAGAAACCCAAACAATGTTATGGATGTCGACCAGGTCACACTTCTGCACGATAAGGCCCCCTGCTTTAAGGCATTAGCCACTCAACAGTTGTTGCGGAACCATGAGATCGATTTCTTTGGAAATGAAGAATGGCCAGGAAATTCTCCTGACCTGAACGTCTGTGAACACATTGGATCAGTTATAAAGGACAAAGTTGAATGTCTCTTGTTTCAAGAACCTGCAGCAAATCGATTTTCGAAGGATACAATGACGCAACACATTGAAACTGTTTTAGCAAATTTGCGTAACGATCAAAATCTATTCACGTCACTTTTGGCAAGCTACCCAATGCGAATTCAGGCTGTCTTGGAAGCCAATGGCGGGAACACCAAGTTTTAATTGTTTCTCATTAAATGCAGGATTAAATTCTCTTTTGTAAGGTATGTTTAGTTTTACTGTACCTCTAATCGTTTAGGCCATGGGCGGGGGGGCGAAGGTTTATTGGAGCCCCGTAGATCGCTGGGCTAAGTGTATTGAGAAACAGGGAGACTATGTTGAGAAGTGATGTGTTTATAATTTTCAGATGTGAAAATAAAAAGTACGGATACTCATTGAATTACCCTCGTGTATATATATATATATATATATATATATATAATATATATATATATACTGTATATATATAATATTTAGGAGAAATCCAATGACAAGAAGGAGAGTAAATGCCATGAAAAGTGTCTTTTTTAATGCGCAACGTTTCGAGCAATACGCTCATCTTCAGGATAAACAGTGACAAAAAATGACAATATGAAGTTAAAATCAATAAATAAATGAATGAAACACATAAGACAAAATAATTACTATAGAACCTATTCTTAGAAGCAAAATTTAAAAAGACTAAAAGAAGAGGGTTGAATTCAAAGTTATAAAATAAGTTTACATATAAAAATACGAGAAATTTAAAAAACTATTTTTAAAATTATATATAGTAAATTTGAAATTAATACAATGGGATAATTAACACTACTAACCTTTCATTACTGGTTCCGAGGCACAAGTAATTTAAAACAAAGCAAAGGGAAAATACTATGGGTTGGGTGGTTGGAAAGTTATGAGTTGGGGGGGGAGGGATTATAAAAAATTTAGAGGGACAGCTGAAGAATCAACGTTTAGAGAAGGGGTCAATGTTTTAATATAAAGGGATTCCAAAATTCTAAGTGAGTTGGGACAAGGATTACAGCCAAGAATTTTAAAATTATCTAGAGTGACATCTGTTTTACATTTAATACTATGTTCCCGGATACTAGAGGCTTCTTTTTTATTTAAAGTTTTACCTGCTCGACAACTTATTCCCATATGCGAATAAAATCTAGCCTGAGAGAGCGCACGGTGCTGCCAATATAAGTATCAAGGAGACACCTTGGGCAGGTAAATAAATATACAACACCGCTACGCAACGAATCAGGTGTTCGATCCTTCGCTGAGAAAAAGCTACCTAAAGACGTTTTATTAATAAATATAATGCGAAAATCAGTATGATAAAAAAATCTTTTTAACAACTTGGTAAATTTAAGTTTAAATTCTTTATTCATGGGACCCATTTCAGGTACCAAGAAATATTTTATATCTTTAGGCACTGAAATACAGGGAAGTTGAGGGCTATAAACATTATTTAAGAAAGATCTTATTAATTTATCTATATATTGAACAGGAACAGTCGTTTTTGATAATGCTGTACAAGCGCAACAATTTTTTAACTTCTTAAATTCTCTGCACCCCCAATATAACTTATACAATGGAAACTGAGGAAAATGGCTCCCTTCCCTTTTTAGATCTTTTAATTTCGAAAAAAGGTGATTCTATTACTACATCAGTTTACAGGAAACCCACTTTTACCGATTTGGGCATGAATTTTTTTAGTTTTATTGATTTTAACTATAAGATGTCGTGTATTAAAACTCTCTTGTTTAGAGGATATAATTTGACTTCTAGTTTTACCTTACTTAACGATGAATTTAATAATTTAAGATCATATAATAGTTTTCCTGTTCAATATGTAGATAAATTAATAAGATCTTTCTTAAATAATGTTTATAGCCCTCAACTTCCCTGTATTTCAGTGCCTAAAGATATAAAATATTTCTTGGTACCTGAAATGGGTCCCATGAATAAAGAATTTAAACTTAAATTTACCAAGTTGTTAAAAAGATTTTTTTATCATACTGATTTTCGCATTATATTTATTAATAAAACGTCTTTAGGTAGCTTTTTCTCAGCGAAGGATCGAACTCCTGATTCGTTGCGTAGCGGTGTTGTATATTTATTTACCTGCCCAAGGTGTCTCCTTGATACTTATATTGGCAGCACCGTGCGCTCTCTCAGGGCTAGATTTTATTCGCATATGGGAATAAGTTGCCGAACAGGTAAAACTTTAAATAAAAAAGAAGCCTCTAGTATCCGGGAACATAGTATTAAATGTAAAACAGATGTCACTCTAGATAATTTTAAAATTCTTGGCTGTAATCCTTGTCCCAACTCACTTAGAATTTTGGAATCCCTTTATATTAAAACATTGACCCCTTCTCTAAACGTTGATTCTTCAGCTGTCCCTCTAAATTTTTTATAATCCCTCCCCCCCAACTCATAACTTTCCAACCACCCAACCCATAGTATTTTCCCTTTGCTTTGTTTTAAATTACTTGTGCCTCGGAACCAGTAATGAAAGGTTAGTAGTGTTAATTATCCCATTGTATTAATTTCAAATTTACTATATATAATTTTAAAAATAGTTTTTTAAATTTCTCGTATTTTTATATGTAAACTTATTTTATAACTTTGAATTCAACCCTCTTCTTTTAGTCTTTTTAAAATTTGCTTCTAAGAATAGGTTCTATAGTAATTATTTTGTCTTATGTGTTTCATTCATTTATTTATTGATTTTAACTTCATATTGTCATTTTTTGTCACTGTTTAGCCTGAAGATGAGCGTATTGCTCGAAACGTTGCGCATTAAAAAAGACACTTTTCATGGCATTTACTCCTTCTTGTCATTGGATTTCTCCTAAATATTAAATTGAAGCTTTGTAGAAGCAACCCGCATGATTATTATATATATATATATATATATATTATATATATATTATCACAGATAATAAAATTGGATGTTTATCGTACAGCCGATCTTCCATCTCAGCCAGTTAATTTTTAAAAATTATTTTAGGTGGTTGTAAAATCCTTTATATATATATATATATATATTAGCACAGGTAACAGATAATAAAATTGGGTGTTTATCGTACAGCCGATCTCCCCATCTCTTCCAGTTAATTTTTAAAATTATTTCAGGTGGTTGTAAAAATCATATATATATATATATATATATATATATATTGTCACAGGTAAGGTAACAAAAATGGATATTTATCATATGCCAATCTCTCGACACCATAAACTTTGAGGGCTAATGCGACGCTACTCCTTCCATTTCTGTTAATTAATATTTTAAAAATTATTTCAGGTGATTGTAAAAATCCTTCATATATATATATATTAGCACAGGTAATAAATGGGTTTATTATTCAGTCAAATTTCCCTTTTCCTACCCATGTCATTGGTGCCTCAAAAAAACAAGTTTTATTTTCCAAACAAAACTTCTCTCTCTCTCTCTCTCTCTCTCTCTCTCTCTCTCTCTCTCTCTCTCTCTACGATTCTGTTTAATTTCTGGAAGAAATCTATGGAATGGGTAAATTATATTTGACACGCCCCAGAATTCACAGCTCAGCCAATTACAGCCCAGTGGGCGGAGCCTGAGAACGGCCCCAGGACCTCTGGTTGGTGGGTAGTCGCGCTTACACGTTATGCTGCACCCAAATTTCACCGACGGCCAATAGGAAACTCGTGATTCGGCTATTGAGGATGTTTACAATTATTATAGCATATATAGAAGGGGGCATTTTCATCTGGAATCCACAACATTTGTATTTATCAAAGAATAACCACAGAGATATATCGCCATGAGTCAATCACAACAGCTTTATTGCTCCCCGCAGTTGTTTGAAGACAGGGACCTCTATGCAGGGGCTACACTCCACCTTTTCGGAGCGACTGACCGGAATGATCTTCTCTCCACACAAAGCAAATTTGTAACGGAGTGCAAGAATCTGCCGTCAAGAAGACATTGAAATGTAAGTAATTAATTTAATTTGTGATTCGGGCTACATACATCGTTTCATTCAGTGCCAGTGTTATTTCGGCATATATATAGTGTCGTTGTAATAATACATTTCTACTCACATTTTATCATAAATGTTTCATCAGAGGGTATCCTTAATTATAGCCTAGTTTGCGTTAGTACTGAGCTAGGATTTCTGAATACAAATCGATTTATGAAAAAAATGGACTAATTAAAAAAGATTCAGTATGAACTAATCATGTTAATTTCTCCTTAAAGGACCGATTCGGAACTTGATCGTGTTATAGCTACTTTTCGCAACAGCTTTGAAGAAAGGCAAATAATCGACGGCGATTTTGAGGTTTTACTGCGCAGCCAACCCAGTGACCTGAATACCGAGGTCGAGGTATTGGCTCACATCCGGTCCAACGAATGCCAGGTCATCGAGGAACTAATGTAAGTTTTTTTGTGATTAAGAACAAAACACATTGTTTTTTCATTCAATTTATTAAATGGTAGAAGGCATGTTTTAGTACAATTCGGCTTACAGAAATAGCGTCCATTAAATAAGACTAACATTAATTTTTTTCAATTTCTACATATTTCGGCGAACTTAATTTCACTCGCCGTACGCGCAGATATATTTCCATGATATGAATCACAACGGGTTTTGCGCCCTCTTCTTGATCAGGTCCAAGATTTATGCAGATCTCAGGATTCGTGCGGGTGAGCTTTATTTTCATATCCACCCCATTCATGAGCAGTTTCTCCTGGAACGTGAAGTCTGTATGCAGACGTCCAAAACACTCGTATATCTTCTTTTTAGACTTTTTATTAATTTATCCTTTATACTACTTTCGTCTTTAGTCTGATAATAGCACTCGGCAGTTAAAAAGGTATCCTCCGCTTCTTTTGAAAAGTTGAGGACATTTTACAGATAGGCTCCTAGGTGATAATAGCCCGTTCCTGCCGAGATGTTGAGCTGATTTAAATACACCTCACACTGGCTGAATATGGAGTGTAGAAAGTTGGTTTCAGGGTATGCAGAGTAACTATCATCGCAGTCCGTTCCATCTGAATGGGCTATACGCATTTTAGCGTACATGTGCATGCAGCTTGGATAAAAAAAGTATGGGCTTGAGCTGGGTATCACGAATTCTATAGGGGCACTCGGTGAATTAATTGTGTTTAATGGGTTAATTGTAATAAAGTCACTATGCTCAATAGAAACCTGTGTAGGGGGCATATCAAAGAGGGACAGCTCCGATTTACAACATTGTGAGCTACACGGATGGATGAAGCGTGCCATGACGAGTCAGAAATAGTACCACCTCTTTCGACAAGTAGTAATCAGCATATGATTCGTGAGAGCAGTGTCCTCAGCTTATATCAGTTAAAAAAAATGATCAGCCATAGGCTTCATTCGCTTAGAACACTTCTTTTTTGGTGTCCTTTTACGTTTAGCGCCACGTGTTGGTAACCCTTCTTCCGGACATCCCTTTTCTTCTTTCCGCCACCACGCATTTTTCTCTTTGCTTCTTTGATGATTTCGTCCCGAGTACGTTTTAAATGCTTTTTTAGTGGTCCTTTAGGTTTAGTTCCACCCATTATGTCTTCTACTGCGTTAAAACCTGATTGTAACGCCTTCCTCCCGAGGTATCTAGCACCCCTCTTCAACAATGGGACAGCCGCGCGTAGTATGATTGAAAAAATGGAGCCAAGCCCACTCCCACACTGATATCTCATCTCTCGATAGACTGTGAAAGGCCTTCAGTTTATTATAACTGAATGCGACGAAAATGTAGCTTCACTGTTAAACTCCCATCACCGAATGGGAAATTTTTTCCCTCAATCGTTCTTATATATATTGAGATATTGGTTAATAGATTAGTCGCAACATTCACATAATGGGGCTTGTCATATGTAATGCTCAAACTCTTCCCTCTATGGTTGAGAATGTGTACAATGCGCAGCAGACGCGCCCGTGTGTCCCCAACAAATTGATGCTCCATGATATTGCTGTAAATATAGCACATGTCTGGGGATGGATAGCTTTCACCCAATTTCTCCAATTTCAACTGATACATTAAGCTGGACAAGTCATGTTGTGCCTCGTGGAAGGTGTCTCTTTGGAGATGCACTATATCGATCCTCGGCCACAACTGTGAACAGCTCTTTGTCTTTAATATTTCTACTAAGCGTTGATTTTAACTTCAACGTGCGTGCAGACGTGTCTATGTTTACAACTTCAAAAAGTAAGTCGTTTGTCAGGCACGACTTTTCAAGACTCTTGTTTAAGCCCGTCACAATGTCCGTGGCTGTGTCATAATGACCGATTCCTGGATGTTACATTTGTACTATAGTACTGTACCCTACCGAACAGGACTGATCGCATAGTGTTGTCTAAGGTTATGCCTAATTTTTCACAATCATCGACTCTTCTAAGGATCAGAAATATGATCTGTTCATTTTCAAGAGTTAAAAATTTGGTGGCGAAGTGGAATTCACAAACACCCACTTCGTATGAATCACGTTCCAATTCAATGGAGGTTTCTTTTTCCTGAACCTTTGCTGCTTAAAATTTTTTCAATTTTAAAAACATTTTTTCCTAAATTAAATCCCACTTTCTGCAACTGCACGCGGTAAAAGCCTCCTGCGATTTCCTCCCCATTCAAATCTTCAACGTAATACATCATTATCTCGCCTTTAGGTCTCATAGCCCTAACTTTAAAAATCTCACGTGTCCAACCTTACTCAAATCCCTTCGCGAATTTATTACCCGAACGCGACAGCCTTATATAATCATTGATTTTGAAACGTGTAGAGTGTGGCATGGTTCTACAAATATCTCTTCTCACCTATCGCTCTAACTTCGTTAGGTGTTGTACCAATCGTACGATAGTGTGAACAGTTGTAGGATGAGGCAAGTTATTCCAGAATGTCTATATATTTGTATGTGTTTTTATGTGTAAAATAGCGATGCATGCGTTCCTTTATGGTACGTCGAAATCTTTCAGCTAAAGAGGCCTTATGTATAAAACTGCTAGTGTAGTAACTGATATTAAACTCTGTCAGCATGTTCTGAAAAGCGCGACCTATAAATTCTTTCCCCATATCCGTACAAAAATAGCCAGGAACCCTATCTTCTTTTAACATCAAGGTTTTGGTCGCTTTAGCAACTGTTTCAGGCGATTTATTTTCCAGTGGAATTAGCCACAGATATCTAGAGAATACATCTATTATGAATAGGATGTAGCGGTATCCGTCATTATACACTGAATATCTTTGCATGTCTGTTAAATCCGCTTGCCAAATAGTCAATCGAAGCCGCTGTTGTCTTGGTCGTTTTAAACCTTTTTCTCACCGGCTTATGAAGTGTATAAGAATCCTCCCGCATAAACCTCTCAACATCTGTTTTCCCTACTCCATCATTGTAAACACCTCTGTACGGTCTATTAACACCACTATAGGAGGCGGGGTTAGAAATGTCATAACATCGTTTTCTTAATATGTTAGTCATTTGCATATTTTAGAGACACGTGGATAAGATTGGCCGTTTGGTCTCTTCTTTCTCCTCTTCAGAGATGCTACTGTTGGGGGTGATAGCGTACTCACTTGTAACACATGCGAGACTTACTCCAAGTCTTTGGGGACATTTATTTGTTGTAATCTTGCTTAAATATGCTTCCATTCTGTTCGTGAGGGCCTGTCCCACTTTCTCACCAGATCATGGACAATATCGACGATATTGGATCCCTGTACCCTTGTTCCTTCAACAATGACCTCGCCTGTATCGGTTCACTGTATGATGGGGTCCTCACTCAATAGATTATAAAGACTTAAGCATTTATTCATCAATGTATGTGGGAGATTGCTTTTTAATACATGCTCGATGTGTTGCATTCCGTTATTCTTTGGTTGGTCATCTCTAACGTCAGGCCCAGGTCTTATGTCGCCATGCTCATCGTTGCTCGTACTGTGCCTATAACTACGGAGAGATCTGCCGGATTCTTATAATCTACGTACTTATGAAGAAATTTCTGCAGAGCCTAAAGATCCTTTTCTCATCAGGTGACTTTTCACTGTTTAATAAGTCTATCATTTCGCTTTCCATTCTTTTAGGCCTGCTTTTACGGGGCTCTAGAACCGTGTCTGGACTCTTTGAACTTTGCAGTGAAGCATACACCTCGTGCGGAATCACTACCACTTTCTTCATCATATTAATCTAGACAGTAAAGGTCCCAAAACTGAAAATAAGATGGGGAGGAATGATCCCCTTCTTTGTACGATGATTCGCTTTTTCTTCCCCACAGTTTGACTTTTACGAGCGAGCGTACGTATTATGTTCTTGTAACGACGTAGGCGAGCCTTCTGAGGGGGTTTCATTGGTACATTACATTTTATAACATTAAGACAGATTTCACAGATGCATTTTAAAAAGTCAGAGTCGATATTTTTAACAAACATCTGTTGCAGTGCCCGGGGCAATCGTTGATAGATTTTTATTAATTCACGATATTTCTTCAGCTATTTGTCATTCTGGAATATACACCGTTTCAGGCTCGTTTGGGAATATATTCGTTCTTAGAAGCACCCTAAACGTGTTTCGCGGGTGAAGGTCACAAAACAAATATCCGTAACGCCGACTTGTAGCTTCTTTATAAACTTCCAAAAACTCCTTACGCTGATTCGGGAACATTTAATTGGCTAATACCCCAATTTGTGACACATCTCTACGTTGCGCGAATAAGACTAGATATTGTGTATTTAACGACACATCGCCCATGTATCTATTTTTGAAAAAATAGATTCTGATTGATGAAGAATACGCTTATGTTAAGGTGGTGGGAGAACACTGTAAATGTCTCGGCAAACTTTTTACCCATTTCCAACATGAGATCGTCAATTACAATGACTGTATGCTCATTTCCTTTTAACGAATTAACGTTATATACACCTTTGTGGAACAAAATATCACTTGGTACTCGTTGAACACTGATTGATACGTTGGAAAGCACCATATTACTTTATGCACAAATTTTGAGAACATCTCCCCCTTATCTTTAATGATTTTAAGCATAAACACAGTGTTATCACATCCTGTAGGACCAGATATAATGCATGTGGAGGGGCTTGTGAACCTGAATTTTTCTACAGATTCCATCTCTAACACGTCACACCCCTAAGTGGGTCAGTTACAAAATTTAAGTGCTGCTCCTTATATTCTTGTTTTTCTTCTTCCACAGAACCGTGAATGACGACGATGTACAGCCCCCATCATCTATATTACTGATGACCCCGATGACCGTGTAGCTACAGACTCCATCCCCGCTGGCGAACCTTCACCAGCAATACCTGTAGCAGCGACAATTCAAAGCGGAAGCATGATGAAGAACCCTCCACGTCATACCCCCTTATTCCTGTTCAATTCCGGGTACTTCCTCCACACCAGCAGCAGCAGCTTCTCGTGCTGTGGAGGATGGTACAACATTCGAGTTGGTCCGCACCGCTACCCCCACCCCTGCTCTGACTAGAAATCGGTACGTGGTCAGGGTTGACCCGGGATCCCTGTATAGCAACGGTGTTGGACTGCGACGCGTAGTTGAACGTATTGTGGAGTTTGCCCTTCAGAACTGCGACGAACGTGAAATCCGGACGAGGTTGTCCTTCAGGTTCGGGTCAGATGAGGATGTAGATGATTTTTGGGTAGTAATACTATTCAGACGCTTGGCAACTGTAGACATAGAATATATCTTGGGTCGTATAATGCAGGTCTCTCAAAGTGGTACAGCCTCCAACATGGACAACTTCACGTTAGATATTGACAGAGTATTCCGTGTTACGGGTCATAGTGCCACACCTTATACTCTTAATTTAAATTCTCCGGTTATTTACCGAAAACATGTAAACGTCGATCGTGGTTGCGACTTTATAGCAATAGTCTTAGCTCATATGTTCACTGTACTAAATACAATCGCTTATAATATCTGGTTGCCTACGGTCGTGCAGCGTACTCGTAAACTGGCTTCAGATTGTAAGCTTGAGTTTGAGTGTAATGTGCGTCCTGAAGAGCTGAGAAGGGTAGAGCAGGAAATGAATGTTCGTATAGTTGTATTTGGAATGGATGATCGTCGTAGGACTGTGTACGTTTTTAAAAGCTGTGTGAGAGATCGTACAAGATCTCTACTTATTTTAGGATTGTCAGGAACATTGTATCTCCCCCTCCGTAATATAAGGACTCTCTATGCTAGTTATGAAAAAGTTGAAAATATGGAAGGCATCATGATTTGTGCAAGGGATGTCTCGAGTTTGCTGATGATATAGTGAGACCTTGTAAGGAATGCTACATGGTATGTGAGCAGTGTAAAAGCCACAAATGTGAAAGTCATGTAGTTGAAGCTGAGAAGAGGGAATGTAATGTGTGCAGACGTACATTTTTCAATAATAAATGCTTTGAGCTCCATAAATCAATTGGCACTTGCAGGAAAATGAGGATTTGTAAGTGCGGTATGTTTCACATGATGGATAATTTGGGGAATTTCAAGCATAAATGTGATGAAATTCACTGTTCTACATGCCATAAGAAATATAAGGCGGCCGGAGTAAAGCATGTATGTTATATGAAAGATGCTAAGCCTAAAAATAGCCCTTGTATAACCGTGTACTACGACATAGAAACATACACGGTTGCTGAAACCAAAGAGGTTATTCCACATTTATTTGTAAGCCAGACTATCTGTGATGAGTTCAAGGAGATCGAGTGTGATGAGTGTCACAAATATGGTAAACGGACAAACGTTTCTAAAACGATTGCACACGACAGCCCTGTAAAACTCGTGAAACTCTCTGTATCCTATATTGTCAAGTTAGCGGACAAATTAAAAGAAATGACTGTACATTCTTGCCCATAACGGGGGAAAATTTGACACACAGTTCCTTTATAAGGCGTTGCTTGGACACGAGTCACCTGAGATATTTTATTTACGGGTGATCCCTTGAAAAGAGGAAACAAATTTATACAGATGCAGATAAGAGGTAATGTTCAGTTTAAAGACTTTATTATTCACACCTTGTAAATTAGCAAAGCTACCCAAGGTCATGGGCGTAGCCGCTGAAGTTTCAAAAGGATATTTCCCTTACACATTCCTCACTAACGAAACTTTAAATTACGTAGGACTACCCCACCAAACATTACTTTAACTACACCAACATGAGTGATAGTGAGCGTGAAGATTTTGACCGCTACTACAACAGTTTTAATGAAACTAGTCCATACAATAGCTGATGAATGTGAACGTTATTGCGTGAATGATGTGCGCGTGCTTAGAGTATGTTTCCAGGCCTTTAGAAGGATGTACATAGCCCGTTTCAAATGCGATCCGCTGCAAGTCGCAACCACGATCGCCTCATTATGTTTTACGGTGTTCAAGAATAACTTCATGCCTAAAGACACCTTAGCCGTCATTCACAGAAACAATCCCCGCAGTTATGGGCACAAGGCTATTTACTGGCTCATACACCTACAGCAACAGACGGGTATACATAAAACACGCCCGCAACACGGGGAAGTACCCATTAAGGTCAATGGTCGTGTTTTTGGGTTGATGGTCTAAGTGAGGATCCAACCACTGGTGAGAAGACTGTGTACTCCTTTAACGGCTGCTGGTGGCATGGATGCCCACGCCTGAGTGTGCCGTCACAGGGATCTCCATAGATCCCGCCGACAGCCTCGCATGGACCCACCGCGATCAACTTATAGGCTCCCAGTTCACTCACAAGATCGTGTGGGAGCATGAGTATGATGCACGGATGGAAACAGATGGCCAGTACCGTGAAGAAATAAGGGCCATAAGCGTTCAATGGTGTTTCCTCTCAAATGCGGCGATAGCTTGTTCGGAGGGCGTACAAACCCATTCAAGCTATACTTTCCACCTACGGAGGGCGTGAAACTCCATTACTACGACTTCTGTTCTTTATATCCCTACGTGATGAAGAACAATCCGTACCCCGTAGGTGCACCTGAAAAACTGGTGGGCCCCGCCATGCCAACCATCGAGGAGTTCTCAGCTAACTTGAGTGAGCGCTACTTTGGACTCTCTTTCGTAGACGTGCTCCCCTCGCGATTTATGGATGCCGATCTTACCCGTCGTTATAGATCACAAGCTCATGTTTCCCCTGTGCGTGAAGTGCGCAGAGGAGAACAACGGGATTGTAATCATACAACCAATCAGCGTAAGATCAGAGGTGTATATACAAGCCCTGAGCTGGACCTAGCCGTTCGCCATGGATACAGAATATTGAAGATACATGAGGTGTGGAGGTTTCAGAAGCTACCCAACCTTTTCACGCCATATATAAACGCTTTTTTGAAGGATAAGGTAGAAGCATCGGGTATCCGCGAGGAGTTGATACCGAAGATGAAAAACGGCTTATATTCAGCGTTACCGTGCCCGTGAAGGTATACAGCTTGACCGTTCCCAAATTGTTAAGAATCCTGGCAAGCGCTTTAGTGCAAAGTTGTGTCTAAACAGTCTTTGGGGAAAATTTGCACAGAATACTGGCAAAGGGAACGTTCATTTGGCACAAAGTTATAGTGAAGTCTGGGATTATGCCAACGCTCCCGATAAAGAGGTTATGGAGATCGTGAATGTAGGTAATACTTACATAATAAAGTACAACATCACCGAACTGGCCACAGATACCTCACGGGTTACAAACATACCTGTAGCCAGCTTCACAACGGCCTACGCCCGCATCAAGCTTTGGGGACTACTGCACTCTCTTGGGCGGAGGGTGCTGTACGCTGACACAGATAGCGTAATATTCACAGAGAGGGAGGGTGAATACATGCCTCCTATTGGGGAATTCCTCGGAGAGTTAACTGACGAGATCAAGGATGAGTATGGTGATGGTGCATACGCTGACTCATTTGTATCAACAGGGCCAAAAACTTATGGGGTACGGGTGAGGGTGGGGAGGATATGAAATATATCGTGAAGGCTAAGGGTATCACGCTTAACCATGCGAACCGACGAGTCGTTAACTTTGACTCGTTGAAGGATCTAGTGTGCTTGGAAGATGAGGAACCATCCACCCCAACTGACTGTGGGGACCCACAATTTTCGGGCGCAGAAACGGGTGTGTGAAGGAACTTAGGGGCACGAAGGTATGCCGTAACACCTATAGGAAACGTTACCAGGTGCCTGGTACCTATGATACCGTACCCTTTGGATACCTTAATCCTTGATTGTTTATATATATATATATATATATATATATATATATATAATGTGTGTGTGTGTGTGTGTGTGTGTGTGTGTGTGTGTGTGTGTGTGTATTGTTAACGATATTATTTATTATTATATTTGTTTCAATTAGGGTTTCATTTTCTCCTTTGTGTGCGTGCGTGTGTACAATCCTAAGCTCCGCCCACTGTGAGCTCGGTCATGTGACTCCTGCTACTACCTGGCATATCTCTACCCGGCGTGCTCAGTTGACCTCTGCAAGCACTGGAGCTGAGACGTGTATTTTCTCACGTAGACGAAAAATAGTGATGGCTACTTTTGATATTGCGTGTTCGACGTTTATGGAGTGGTATTCGGTAAAGTCGGAAGATGTGGTGAATACTGAAAGACGACCTGCCCCCCCACCATCCTTTGAGACTTTTAAGGCTACATTGAATCGCGCGAAGGAACAAGATGTTCAAATACTCTATGGATATTCTGGTGAGAGTATTGCCGGATTTTGCGGCACAAACGTTGTAATGGACCACGTTGTAGTGCTAAACTGTATAAAAGCGTACATATACCGTGAGGTGAAAGAAACAACGCTTGCAGAAGAGAAGCAACGGATATGGGTAATGAGTCTTGTTGATGAGTAGTGTGACAGGCGGTATTATGTCATGCTGCATCATACCGAGTACACATACCCTGCGGCTGAGAATGTAAACCGTGTCATCATGGACAAGCTAAAGTACTTTTACCACTACATTCATATATATCATGACGAGGTTCACAGTGAGGTTGTGGCTAAAGGCCTGTGTTAATTTTTAATAGAGTTTAGAGACGAGTATCGATTGTTAAACAAAAAGGATAAATACGATCACATGTTTCTCTCAAATAGTGCACCGGATTGTTAATGTGTGGAGAACGTCTACTGCGCATAAAACATTAAAACTGAAAATACCCCATGTGTCGGAAAATTGCCCGATATAATGGTTACAAGTACTCGCGTGATTCATGCTAGAACAAATCCGTACACGATTCAACAGTTTATGGTGTGACCCGCTCCCCCGTCGATCCGACCAGCCCACCCGTAGCTGATAGTCATCTCAGAGCTTGAACCGACTGGACGTGCACTCCTCGAATACGATGGAACTTCCTTTGAGAAGTATTCTCAATGCCTCACGATGTGTCCGTGACGGTCATTGCGCGTGTTCAGACGTGAAACAGGTGCCATTAACTATGTACTTGAAACGACTTGTAGACAGGCAAACTCTGGTAAACGTAATGTTATCTATTTAAGTGTTGAGGAGATGAATAGAGTCTTTGGGATAGTTGAGAAGTGGGGTGAGGAACATTATAAAATACCTGCAGGTGTAGGTACAAGAAGAAAACAAATTAGTGATGCCACCCTCATATGCCATTGTTTGTACGTTGTGTATAAATAACGATCTGCCATGCATTGATATACGAATAATGTGGAAGAATGCATCTGATAATAACATTCTTGTCCCTACGCGAAACCGATTCATCCTCGACAGAATGTTTGAAATCGTCGAATTCCGAAAGCTGAAGCCTATATTAGATGCGCGTGGTACAGATATGATTTATTTTAACACAGTTCTTGAATACACATACACCGCCCTGCTCGACGGGTTTATCGAATGTAGGAATGAACAAGGCGAAAATGGTCTAGAGCTGGATGCTTATTTAAAAGGTTTAGACTCTTCGAAATATCATGAACTTTGGTACAAAGGACTTGAGCGTACAGGGCAGAGCTCGCCTACACCGTTCACCCTGAAGAATTGTACCTCTATATAATGAGCAGCTGTCGTTACGACTTAGAAGATTATTTCAATTGTCGCTATGCATTGTGAAGAAGAGTTCACGATTGAAAAGCTCGGGTCGGTAAGATAAAACTCTCGATTGGAAAGGAGTGTTTATAAATTTGTATTTAATAATGATGTGATGCCTAACGATACCCTTTTTGTGCGTGCTTTTGAATGTATTCTAGCCGTGTTTAAAGATAACTTGCCAACCGAATGTAAAGTGGGCAAAAAATAGTATTGAACGATATGAAGGCCATTTACATAGAGTATAGTCGTCCGCACACCTTGAGCGGTGAAATAATGTTAAATC
Organism: Bathynomus jamesi; assembly: GCA_023014485.1. NCBI lineage: Eukaryota > Metazoa > Arthropoda > Malacostraca > Isopoda > Cirolanidae > Bathynomus > Bathynomus jamesi. Next base: position 176,043 of record JAJOZX010000364.1, on the reverse strand, counting down.
GTATTTACTGCGTAGTGCAAAGCAATAATGATGTGACTGTAGACTCGATTACGTGCGAATTTAGTGTTTTAGTTAAGCGCAGTAGACCATAACGTATTTTAATGTATATTTATTTTCAATATATTTATTTATTTAATATATATATATATATATATATATATATATATATATATATATTTTTTTTCCCTGTACTAATATAGTGATGATTATACTCCATTTTTGTATTATATTTTTATTTTATTTTTTGATATATATATATATATATATATATTCGATCGTTCGTATTTCTTATATTATTATCAATTTTTATTGCATATATTCCTCGTTTGTATAAGATTGTGTATTTATTTCTATATATTTCGTGAAATTGAATCCATTAATTCATCTAAATAAACAGAATGATGTAATGGTGTTTTATTTAATTCTTTTGGTTGTATATATAAACGATATTATTATGTAATTTTAGGTATACCAAATGGCTGGTTACGCAATCTAAACCGACTGACGGATTTCTAAGCCAACTGTCAAGAATATCTGAATAGCGCAATCTGGCAGCTGAAAAGTTAATTAATATATACACATACACCTGCCTTCTAGGTCTTCTAAGTCAACTGGCGGGTTAAGCCAACTGGCGGATTTCGACTTCTAAGTCAAGTGTTGCTACCATGTTCTCTCATTGAACTTCTGCCTCCCGCAAAAGCTGGATGCTCTCTTCCTCTCTCTCCTCCTCCTCTCTCTTAGGTTAGGTATGCCCCTTTGGGAGGTGAGGCCGTCCCACTTTCTCCCCCCAAAGAGGTTAGGTGGACTCCCCAGCTTGCTGGGGGAGTTCCCCTCCCCCTTCATTGCAGCTTGGGGGATAACCCCTCCCCCCTTGTTACATAACCCCCTCCACATTTGCAGCATCGACTTGTTGCAATACCCCCTCCCCCTTGTTGCATAGCCTCTTGCAACATTTCCTCACTCCTTTCCAACATTTATCTACATTTGCAATTGCATTGCATTCTAACCTTTTTCGCCCATACTACTGACGGGTTACGTTGTCGCCAGTGTCGTAACACCGCTTCCCACTGATCAGCAAAATTAAGCGACAATAGGTCTGTAGAGTAGTTGAATGGGAGACCGTCCTCCGCGTCGAGATAACAGTGTGTCTACCCGTGGCTCGAATCCCACGTAAAATTGTAGGTCCCCTCCATCATATGACCTTAGATACCTTGAAGGTATTAATGAAATACTAAGTGGCTTAAAATAACTGATAAGGTCTCTGAGCGAGGAAAAGCTTTACATACAGTATATATAAAGAAAACAGTAGATTCCTCTACAAAGTAGGTTATTCTAAATTAAATAAAAACATTTAAGGTATGAATAAAAACATTACTCAAATTATGCCTATAGTGTTAATTAAATTGCATTTTTCGTAAAACTACTTTGCTCTACTGAAACTCCATAGACTGTATATGGTGTTTCTTTTAAATGACTAACCAAGATTTTCAGCCGTCGTTCCGTTACTATTTCACAAAGATTTGCCTGTACAGTGCCATTGGTTCCCAACTAGTATATTGAATAATTTGTTGAATAATTTTATTGAATAACCTTTATTAATAATAAAATAAATACATTCGTTTTACAATTTACAATGACATGAATAATTGTGAAGTTCGACTATTTATTTTATTTGAAAATGAAAATGAAAATGAAAAGGTTTATTGGCAGACTATAGTCCATATGACAAATATTATTAATACAATGACAGTTCATATACTAAGGATAGAAATATATACAATTGATTAGAAATAATACTGCACTGTCGAAGTTAAATGGAGCTACAGACAGACGTTTTCGTACCAAGAAGTCCATAGCTTAGAGGATAAATAAATGGCAGGACTCATGGATAGTTTGGATGATCGGGTTGGTTGATTTTTTAATTCTTTGCATTAGACTGTGTTGAGCACGTCTTGTTACCTCCGGGAACCTCGGGACATTGCGGGTAGCAAACATTTGCGAAGCTGAGCATCTCGGGGGTAATTTATGTAAGAGTCTAAAAGACCTGTTGTACAGCAAATTTAGGGTTCTGCCAGAACCTTTTTTATAATTCACCCAGAGTTGCTGACCGTATATATTACTGCAGAAAGTACGAAAGAGTGTGTCTTTAGCTTCACTTGTACAGAAACGAAAGTTCCTTATGGTCATATTCGCTTTAGCACACAGGCTTCGAGATTGTTTTCTTATATCCGAGTCATCACTCAAGGAGCTGGTAATAGTTTGACCCAAATACTTAAACTCTTGTACTTCCTCAATTACTTCATTCATTTTAAACCTTATATCAGCTGGCTGATTACAGCTTTTAGGATGAAATTGCATAACCTTAGTTTTTGTAACATTAAAAAGAATATCATGTTTCTGCGAATACACTTCGCAGACATTTAGTAGCCGATCCAGACCCTTAACAGAGGGACTTATTAACACCATAGGGTGTCAGGAAATGATTGCCCCCCCCCCTGTACAGAAGAAACTGAAAGGAATAGAAAAAACAGACAAAACCACGCGAAAGAGCGTTTAATTTTGAATAAAAAACACTTGTTTTAATATCGGGTGTTGCCCCCATTTGCAGCTCTGACGGCCATTAATCGACGGGGGTATGATCCCAGAAGTGTCTCAAAGAGATCGGTATCATGACTCATTTCTTCAAGGACTTCGTTGATCTTTGCAGTCATAATTTCTGTTGAATACCGATTCTGAATGGGTTGTTCCAGCATTAAGGACTCCACCCGATCCTTCATGATGGATCCGACATGTTCACAGACATTAAGATCGGGAGAATTGCCAGGCCATTCATTATTTCCGAAAAAATCAATGTTATTGTCCTTAAGCAGTTGTTGAGTCGCAAGTGCTTTCATACAGGGGGCTTTGTCGTGAAGAAAGGTTGCCTGTTCAACATCCAAAACACACTCGGGGTCTTTCAAAAACGGAATTACATGTTGGGCTAAAATTACATTTCGAAAATAAGGCCCATCCCAACTGGTTCCTCTTGGTTTGATAACCCAGATGAGCTTCCGAATAGAGAACATAATGAAAACACCCACACATGCTGGATTTTTTACTATTCTCGGTACTTCTGGTCGTCTGGGACTTCATCAGGAGTTGTTGCCCAAACCCGATCATTCTGAAAATTTGGTTTTCTGGAGACATAAACGAAGAATTCATCGCTGACAACCAAGTGAAGGAAATCGTCTTCCGTCCATTCCTCAAGATAATCACAAAACCATAGCCGATCTTCAATACTAAGATCACTCTTCCGTGGCTTAGCTATTTCATGCCAAGCACTCAAGCCTTGGCGAACTCGAAATTGATGCACAAGTTGCCGATTGACTATCTTACCACGACGGATAAGTATCTCTTTCGCTACCTCAGAGCAGCTCTTCTTTCGGCGCCGTGATGCAGCAAGCACAATGTCTTTCGATTCTTGAGATAATTTCTCCGGTCTTCCTCCTCGAAATTCTGTTTCACAATCTTCAGGATTCTTATTCCAATTCCTTTTGACAAAGTCTTCTGATCTTTTTAATCTCTCAGCCACCCAGTGTCGAGTTATGAAAGTTGCACCAGCTTCCTTTGCTTCACGAAATGTGACAGCTCGAATGCGGTCAAGAACTCGCTTTTTCTCTGAATCGTTCAAAATAGATGATGCCATGATTTCTGTGGGGAAAAAATGGTAAGAATTAAAATCACAGGAATAGAATATAATGGTTTTTATTCAGATTTTAAGGCTCTTTCAAGTGGTCTCACCGGTTTTTATCTATCTCTTCTAGTTTTTGCTCTACAGGGGGGCAATCATTTCCTGACACCCCTATTATCGGCATAAACTAAGTTATTTATCCTTGTGTTATCTATACAACATCCCACTGTTGCCTCATTAAGTGAAGCAATTAATCCGTCAATATACACATTAAACAGCATAGGGGAGAGCAAGGAGCCTTGTCTCACCCTGCAAGAGGAGCCAAAACACTCGGATAGTACATTGCCCCACCTAACAGTGAAAGATTGGTGGGAATACCAAAATTTCAATAAATTTAATATGTACATGGGAACCTTCCTGTCTTCTAGTTTTGCAAATAAAATTTAATTTATTTAATTTGGCCCTTAAACTTTAGGCTTTACTGGGCTCTTATTAAAAATAAACAACAAATTGTTATTAATTAATAATAAATAAATAAGTAAATTAGTATTATTAATAGTTAAACCATGCATTAATCTTAAATTAGCACTCCTGACATGACAAATGCAAGGTCACCATTGAAGGCACTATACCAATACCATACAAAGAAACCAATATTATACATTAGAGATAAGCACTGAACAATCCCAAGAAATGTGTTTTTAATCCTAGATTTTTGGTGGTATGCTATTATTAATTGGGATTTCAATTTGGCTTTAAACAAATTTACATTCACAATATTTTTTATATCGGCATTTAAGTCATTCCATAGTTTCAGTCCAATGAAAATGGGTAATTTTTGAGATGAAGACAATCTAAATTGAGGTATAACAAACTTTGATCTATTTCTGGTCTGATACAAGTGGATTTCTTGATGAGTTATAAAATATCTATTTACCCATTGTAAATTAATAATTTTGCTCTTACACCTGTAAATAAAAAAAATAAAATGTGCCAATTTGGTTATATCAGTGAGCTTTAGTAGGTTTAGCTCTTTAAATAATGCACTAGAGTGATCAAGGAAATTACTATCAGCTAATAACCTTATTGCTCGTTTTTGGATGACAAAGATACCATTTAATGCATTGTTAGCGGAGTTTCCCTTATATGCACCAGTTACTCAAAGATTGCTCTTTTAGGACGTAAGGTGAAGTAAGAATGTTATCAAACTTTTTGTCTGGTGTATTACCTAAGAATATGTAATGCATTTACCTTGCTATCTTCATACTTAAGTTCTTAAAGCTAAAATATAACTTCTAACCATATGCATCCACCACCTGTAATAAGCTCGCCTACCAAATTGGCACGCGCACTTGCAGTCGGTTACAAAAGTCTCGGGTTACACTGGCCATAATTATCTTATAAAACAATGTATCATAATAGGATTTATATCTGTGAAATAATTTCCATTATATTAATAGAAACGAAACACTGACGGTACTGACGTAATAACACTTTTGAGTGGATGCCGCCATATTTGTTCAAGCAACTTAATAAAAATGTCAATTCGCTTGTGTTCGTATTTAAATTATAAAAATAAACAAAGTGAAATTACTAAAGCTTTAGGTATAAAATATTTGTTTTTCTTGGAAATGAAAAAATGTGTAATGACGTCGTGTTCGTCCTTAGTTACGAGCTCGTTAGCAACGACTCACCTTCACAATTTGTGCATTACTTTTGTTTCACAAAATGGTAAAGTTTTGGATCAGTAGAAATAATTATTTCATTAAATTTTCAAAATTTGCAATTTGAAATATTTATTCAGTTTGAAATATCATATATTTGCATATTTCATTGGGGTTGTCTCCTTTCTCTTCCATTATACAGTCCCGTAGCCAGGACTTCCCAAAGGAGGGTCGAAATTGTAGAAAGGTGGACCTTTTCTTGCAACAACCGAGTTACTGCGGAGGGGGTTTAGAGTAGTTTGTGAAGTTTGAATTTTTTTTTAAAAAGTGCAAGTGTTTATTTACTAAATGATGTTATAATATCACATCATGAGTTATAACTATGGTTACAAAAGTGGACCTTTCCTGTCAAGGGGGGTACGTTTGAGCCTCCTTGGCTACGGGCCTGTTAGATGCCATTCAAAAACCACGTGGTCCTTAAAGGGGGAAGGGGGTTCCTTATTTGACCACCAAGGGCCACATGGGGGAGGGAGGGGGGTTTTGACGTTTAACCACGTGGCCAATACTATGCATTAAAATATCCTGTTTATAATATTGTTTATCATATTATGCTCCAATTAATGTTCCAATATGCTCCAATTAATATGTATGCATCCAATATGTATGCTCCAATAAATAATTTTTTGAACATTCAAAATTACATTTTTTAGTCAAGATATTATTTTCAATTAAAGAAAAACCTTATTTTCAATTAAAGAAACAAACAATTAATACAGTTTATTTAGAAGATATGCCTTTTAATTGTTCATTTACCTCATTACCTCTCAATAATATAAGAAATCTAATGTGGCACCTTCATTTTACACTTTTACATAAGATTAAGAAGGGGTGGGGGTGACATCAGAAGACCACGTGGGGGACGGGTTTGAAAACCACCCGAAAAAGGACCACGTGGTTTTTGAATGACCCCTTATACCAATCCGTATAAAAAGGAGCGGCCTTACAAGTAAATAATGTTAATCCCTCTGGTGTCACAACATCCAAGTCATTGAAGCTGCAGGACTTGCTAAACTCTTTCTCAATATTCCTGAATTTTTTGTCAACACCCTCTGTAACTTAGTTTAGAAACTTTGGTAAGTTTTGTGAATTTAAGATTTCGTGAATTATGAATTTAATGAGATTAAGTTTTAAATGATAAACTCTTAGTAACTTAGAAGTTATTCGCTTCCTTAAACTTTGATTTATGAAGTTTTCTCCAAATATCGATCTGGTATTCGTCGAGGAGCATCTGAATTCTACAAAATACGCATCCATTCTTGAGAACTATCTCCTCCTACTGCCCCATCAAGGAAAACTCCGATTTAATACGCGAGTGCTGCAAGAAGATTGCGCAACCTGTCACATCTCACAGTACACTACTCAGTAGAACTTAAAAGAAAGAAAGGGTTAGTTCTTCCTTGGGCTTCGGGAAGCCCAGATACAAATCCTATTAAGTACGTCGGGCAGTACCTGGATCGCCAGTTATGTAAAACCAGTGTTGGGCACTAAAGCGTTAATCCGATAACAGTTAATTAACGAAGTTAACTTTTTTTAACGGACTATTAACGGAAGTTAATTTCCATTTATCGTTATCGGACCAGTTAACTTCCGATAACTCGATATTTAGTCTGTTAAAGTCCGTTAACACGTTAACTGCGAGGAGTCATTCACGGAAGATCACCGCTCCGCGAATGAATTCAAACCGCCATAACTTCAGTCTGCTTCCAGATCTCGCAAAGGGAGGTTGGGGAGGCCCAAGAGGTCAAGACTGGCAGTTGGGCCTAACTTTGAGAAGTTGGTCTTTCTGAAGGGCAACCAGCACATTGTGTCATAGTCTTTAATAAATGTGCCTAAAATTTAATTTTACCTTTCAGTTCCCGCCATAATAATTCTCTGGTAAATTAAAATTTAGTTAATGGTTAGTGGTTACAAGGGTTTCAAAACATGTAATCAGTACATTTTTTATTAAAAATAAAAAAAAAGTTATTAAACAAAAAAGTTGCAAAACTTGATAAAAATACAGTTAAATACCTATTTATTGTTGGATTTTGCATAAATAAACATTTTCTATGGGTTTTAAAGCTTTTTTCTTCGATTTTTTTAAAATGTTAGTAAAGAAATAGTTATCGTTAACGGATTATCGTTAACTTCCGTTAACTTTGTAGTAAAATTATCGGATTATCGTTATCGGAGTTAAAAATTGGGGTTAACGGATTATCGTTATCAAAGTTAACTTTTTGGTTAACGGTGCCCACCACTGTGTAAAACAAGTCCTTCTCCCATATCTCTGTCAAATCTAAAGGAAATACTCAGGGCCGGATTAAGGGTTTCGTAGGCCAAGGCTGGACTGCGTGGACTTCAACAAATCTTTCCAATATATCGGTATTAGAAAAAGTACTCAACAAATGTAGATGCTTTATTGAATGAGATTACATATTTTTCATTTAATAATGAGTATAATATAGATAATTTTAAGAGATTAAATACGATAGGCCTACATGAAAAAATATATTTCACCAAGTAATATATATATATATATATATATATATATATATATATATATATAAATTGCACACAGTAAAGTAAATTGTAAAGCAAACAAACGTAAAGCAAATTGCACACAGTAAACCGAGCAAAAAAAAAAGCCAGACATTGAAAACATCTAACGGTTTAACCGAAGTGACCTTATCTTTCTGGCTTTCTTTTGGGAGAACATCTTAATAATCTCTGAAAAACCCAAACTGCGCGCCAAATCACTTTCAATCGAGATGAGTGCTAGTGCAGATAAGCGAGATTGTCCCAGGGTTGATCGATAACAATTCTTGACTCTCTGTAGAGTCGAAAATGATCTCTCTCCTTCGGAATTAGTACCCAACAAGCATAAATAAATACGTAGAGCTATGTAGAGGTTTGGGAAAGTCGCGGTCATCATGTGCTGCAAAAGAAATTGTAGCACCTGCTCTGCCGATTTGAGGGACACCTCAGAAATACTGTATTTGGAGAAAGCAATGACTTCATCACTGAGATCTAGCTCTATATCACTTCTGTAAACGTCAACGAGATTGTGCGCATTTTGACGGATATCAGATTCAGACAGTTCTTTGCAGTCGAATATAAATCCAAGTAATTCGGTGATTCGTTTGTAGGCGGCGTGTCTTTTGTTGAGTTCTGCTAAAATTCTGTCGATTATAACGAAATATGTCTCTATCTTGAATTTCTGCTTGCCACTCAATCTCACATCATCGCTGCTAGACTCATCAATTGCACGTTTTCTTTTCCGAATCCTGGTAGTAGAGTCATAATACTCCGGAGTACTGTACATCCAGACTGTACATCTGACTGCTGTTGACGTTGTTCCGGAATATCTGAATTTGACGATGTGGATGACGACGGCGCGAAAAACTTTAATAACGATCCACTCAGCTTTTCATCTTCCTGTTGTCTTTTCAAGCGTTTCTCTCTCTTCAATGTACCACTTTCATGGTGTCGAACATAACCGTCCGACATTATGCACTGACAATATTGAAATATGTGTCTAGGATATTTGATTTATGCATAAAATTGTAAAAATTTCTGTAAAAGAAAAATACACATCACTTGAGAGAGAAATAACAACATATAAATATAACAAACATATAAACATAAATTTATTATTTTATATGATATAAAATAATAAATTTAGGCTCCCTAGGTCTACTCTATAGTCTACACAAATAAAGTGGAAAACAACTAAACAAACACCTCTACTTCAAGGTCAGATGACAACTGCCAGAAAATCGCTAGTGTTGTTGAAAAAAAAATTTTTTTTCGTAGGCCAAGGCTTTCAGCCTTTTAGCCTTCGAGTTAATCCGGCACTGGAAATACTGACTGAACTTTGGCAAAATTTGAACCATATCAACATCCTAAATTCTCTTACATCGACTCCACAGCGTATCCAATCCTTTCATGAAGTACATGGAAAGGATACCGGATATACAGTACTAATAGTATGGGTTTACTTATCGTGTCTCCCAGAAGTATATAGTTTCGGGAAAAAAGTTCGCCTAAGAACATAAAATTTTTATAAAACACAAAAAATTACTGATTGATAATATTCTGGGTTTCTTCGGATATTTAATTATTTTGTTGTTGGCAATAATAACATTTCAAAAACAAAACATTCATTACCATTTAGGAATTTTTTAGTAATATTTTGTTGTATGTGAACTTTTCCGCGAAACTGTATGTTAGCAATAGAACTTTACTTGTTTTTTTTTTGTAAGGAGGGGGAGTCATATTATCGTTTAGGAGCTTTGGAGATTCTAAATTTTCAACTTTTATGCTTCAATATTAATTCAAGAACATTCTCAGTCTTTGACATTTTAACATTAAATGAGATTCGAACGTGGGACTGTTTTCTATCAAAATAGCTCTCATATGTTTTAGTCGAGAACTATTTCAAATAATAACACTGGGGAACAAATTTCAACTTTTTGTCCATTGAATTAGATTTGACAGTTAGTTCTAGGTAATTTGGGTGCGCTGAGCACGAATTTTTACTCGGTTTTGCTCTATCAGGTCCTGATTTTGCTCAACACCCCTCCTCTTTCGTCGTATTCATAAAAAGGTTTTTTTCTCAATACTCGCTGTCTTTTTGCAGTTACACATTATGCAACTAGGTTTTTATCTAGGTATTTGTACCTATTGTTATGGTATTGTTGTATTATGTATATTTTTATATGTAACACCCTAAAAATATTTTTAATTTTGTCATTTTTAACCCATTTTAATATTAGTAAATTAAGCTAAAAATATCATAGAATTCTAAAATTTTCTCGAGCGTTCCTGTTCTCTGTAGAATATTCTAGAGGGACAACTAAAATATATAAAAGCGACTCGTTTCCAGAGTTAATCAGTCAATTCAATCAGTCAGTCAGTCAGTCAGTCAGTTGAGTTAGTTAATTAAGTTTGGGCATTAACATAATTTTGAATTGGCATATGATTTAGTGAGTAATTTTGTCATCGTGATTTAATATAGTTGATTTAATTAGACGTAATTTATATTGTACCTACTCATCCGTGTTTCTAGTTTAATTTCATAGATTGTAAGTACCTATTTCATAATAAGTACCTATTTAAACTAATTTTTGTGTTTATATTTCAGATTTTCTTAAATTTATATGAATTAAGGGCTTTAAATACCTTTACAAATTGGCAGAACAATCAAGCAATATGTCATCAAGCACTAGAAAGTTCAAATGCAAAAACAACCCTGATTCCTTCTGTTATATATGTGGAAATTTTACACTTCCACATCAACGAGCAAATATAACTGACTTCGTAAAAGAGCTTACTTAGCTTATTTTGGCATAAAACTGGGGGACCAAGATAAATCGTGGGCTCCACATAAAGCCTGCACTATATGCATTGAAAGACTGCGACATTGGACGAAGGGTTCGGATTAAAAAATACCTTTTGGAGTTCCGATGGTAAGTTTATGATTTCATAAAACTACGTAATTTAATCACTAGTATACTGTAACTTACCTAAATGTAATTGTAACTTAGGTACATAAACAAAAATTTACAGTAAATGTTTATAAGAATCTCAAATATTGCATAAGGTTGAAACACATAGAAATGTTAAATGTTTGGGTGATAACTTTTGATAAAATTCATAAAAACAAGTCTCTCGTCGCTTTTGTTAACGCTTTACAATTTTTTTTCCATATCAGGTGTGGCGACAGCCTACTAACCACGAGACCGATTGCTACCTTTGCTTTGTCAAGACTTCGGGCTTCACTAAGAAAAATAAACATTGTATCGAGTACCCAAATTTCGACACCGCGATACGACCTGTGCTACATTCAAATGAGATCCCCATTCCAAAATTTAAGGGTCTGCCAACTCAAGAATTAGTTGAAGATGTTCCTGAAAATATTGTTATGCACTTTGAGGAGTCAGACACCGATTTTGACCCCAGCGTATTTGAAAGTCAAAACGATCCGCAAAAGTTTAACCAGGCCGAGTTGAATGATCTTGTAAGGGATCTAAATTTGCCAAAAAAGGCTGCGGAAATTTTAGCTTCAAGACTTAAAGAGAAAAACTTGCTTACTTCAAACACATACATTTCATTTTACAGAAAAAGAGAAGAAGAACTTGTTAAATATTTTAGAACAGAGGATAGTTTAGTATATTGCTGCGACATAGTTGGTTTGTTAAAAAAGATGGGGGTTGAGTCTTACGATGCAAATGATTGGCGCTTGTTTTTAGACAGTTCGAAAAGAAGTCTTAAGTGTGTGTTGTTGCATAATGGCAATCTATACGGCTCGATACCGATTGGGCACTCAACAAAATTAAAAGAAAAGTATGAACATATAGAAAAGGTTTTAAATCTTATCAAATATAGGGAGCACGAGTGGATCATATGTGTTGACTTAAAAATGGTTAATTTTCTGCTAGGACAACAAGGAGGGTATACTAAATATCCCTGCTTCCTTTGCTTATGGGACAGCAGAGCCAAGGAAGAACATTATTTCAAACAAATCTGGCCAGCACGAACATCACTTACTGTCGGAGAAAAAAACGTAATTAATCCACCTTTAGTGAGCAGAGATAAAATCATATTTCCTCCTCTGCATATAAAACTAGGCCTCATTAAACAATATGTAAAAGCTTTAGATACGAACGGCGAGTGTTTCAAATACATAACTTCAAAATTTCCAAGTTTAAGTTATGAAAAAATCAAGGCGGGAATTTTCGACGGTCCACAAATAAGAACAATGATTAAAGACAGCAATTTTCCTAATGTCATGAATGAACGCGAAAAAAATGGCTGGTTCTCATTCGTGGACTTGATAGAAAACTTTTTAGGCAATTATAGGGCAGATAACTACGAAGAAATCGTAAAAAAACTTTTAAGGGACTACAAAGAGTTAGGTTGCAATATGAGCATAAAAATGCATTTTTTGAATAGCCATCTTGACCAATTTCCAAGTAATTTAGGTGATGTAAGTGACGAACAAGGGGAGAGATTCCACCAAGATATAAAAATTATGGAGGAACGGTACCAAGGCCGCTGGGATTCCCACATGATGGCTGATTACTGGTGCTTGAAAAGAGACCTGCCATCAACAAGCAAATACGCTAGAAAGTCTTACAAAAGAAAATTTTTGCCACAGTGAAAGCTTCATATCTGTTTGTTTTTTTATTTTAAGTCATTTCTATCGTTATAATGTAATTTTACTGTAGTTTGAACTGCTTGTATTCATGAAACTTGAAAAAAAAATTTAACACATGACTTAATTTTTTAGTCCTAATTTGAAAAATCTGGAAAATGGCACATAGGCTGTCGACAAGAATCAGGACCTGATAGAGCCAAACCGAGTTGAAATTCGTATTCAGCGCACCCAAATTACCTAGAATCAAGTGTCAGATATCATTCAATAAAATACGTGTTGCCCAGTGTAATTAATATCTGCAGAAATATATTTAAAATATTAGAGGAATATTTCGATATTATTATTATTATTATTATTATTAGTAGTAGTAGTAGTATAGTAACTACATACTCTGTTTATCTTACTTTTTACAGGATTGTTCTCGTCAACGCTGTAAATTTTGAAGAAAAATACTGTACACTAAATTGGAAAAGTGCCATTCCAGTTATCAAATAGAGTATTTTAAAATTTTTTGTAATTTGTAGTGAATGTGGATTCTTTTTTTAAATTGAAGATACGCTTTCTCCCCAATGTAAATAAATTCGTTACAAATATTAGAACTTTGAATTTTTTCAGCTTTATAAGGAATTATATACTCATTTAATCGACTGAACATTCCATCAACGCTCTGTAAACTAATTTAACCTAACTTGACTTAATCTAACCAATAATAACTTACCAGTTAAACGTTACGTCGACAGAATAACGCGTTAGTCCGAATGTTTAGGAGTAAAGTACATTAAGTTAGAAAGGTGCCATTCTAATTTGTTAATTTGTTAAATATTTATAAAGCTTTTGTGATTTGGAGTCATTGTGCAATTTTTTTTAAATGAAAAGTCGCTTTCTGAGGTTTAAGTAAATTTGTTATAAATAATGAATCTTTCTTATTTCTAAGTGCAAGTTTAAGCATCACACTGCGTATTGCCAATTTTAAAGCTTTATTACATTACTGTAATATTAACGTACGTGAACAGTTGGTGAACCCCTCTCGAAGTCCTTTCTATTTTCTATTTTCATGTACTATAATGTATAATATAATTAGCAATTATACGGAGTCTTTACAAAGTTCTTGCGTGGATTCCCATATTAATAGCTTTATTTGTAGACTATATATATATATCCTCAGCTCAGTACCACAAGGAACAGTATTAGCTCCACTACTCTTCATAATCATGCTAACTGACATAGATATGAGGACGTTACCAGAGACAGCACAGTAACATCATTTGGGGATAACACAAAGATCAGTAGAAAAATAAGAAACCCAAGAAGACATAAGATCTCTACAAACCGACATAATCAGAATCTACAAGTGGACGGAAGACAACAATATGAAGTTTAACACCGAGAAATTTCAGCTATTATAGTACGGGAAAAGAGAAGACCTAAAACCCATGGAATATTATACCCCAAATGGGCAGGAAATTCAGAGAAATTCCAGAGCAAAAGATTTAGGGGTTGTAATGACAGATGATATGAAATTTGAAACACAAAATAAGATAGCAGTAAACAGAGTAAAGAGAATAACGGGTCAGATATTGAGACCCTTTAAACGAAGGGATAGGAATGTAATGATTCCTCTACTGAAAACCCTGATAATACCCAAATTGGAATACTGCTCGGTCCTAACATGCCCATATAAAAAAGAAGACATTAGACAGCTGGAATGGATCCAGAGAAGCTGCACAGCCAAGATAAATGGGTGCAAAGAACTAAATTACTGGGAAAGGTTACGCGAACTAGACCTATATTCACTGGAAAGGAGAAGAGAGAGATACACCATTATTTACACTTGGAAAATAATGGAGAAACTGGAAGAGTAAACGGTGTTTTTAACCCACCTTCACCGGAAATATATATTATATATATATATATTACAACCTTACAACCTTACAAAGGTTTCGCGCGATGATTTCTCATTTCGCGAAGGTCAAGCTTGCCGCCCCTCCTCTCAAGTTGGCCTGGTGAAGTAGTGAGTTGGATTTTTGCGCTCTCCACCTCACATAGCCAGGTACTCCGGGCTCATCGGGGATTGTTCTGAGCCAGGTGTCTAGTCTTCTTTTGAAGATTTCCACTGCAACTCCCTTCGTGTTTCTTAGGTCTTTGGGCAACTGATTAAACAGTTTTGGTCCTCTCACTACAAAATTATTTTCTTTCAGCGTTAAGGATGTTCCCTGTTTCGCTTTTAATTTGGGAATACGACACAGTCTACCGTTTCTACTTTCCACCATTGTTTGGGGAGTTATAGGGTTCAGAGTAAGATTAGGGACTAAAAAGCAAAATATGGATAAACTGAAGAACCGAATCGCGAGAGCAAATCAACGACATAACGCAAGAACATTTGAAGAATGTTTTCCGTGCTTTAAGAACAAGAATGGAACGTTGTACAAGTGCATGCAAATTTGTTCAAAACCTGAAATAATATTGTTAGGCGCTAAATACCTTGAAAATACAGGATGTGTATAAAGTAACGCGAGTAAAGAGACAAATCTGATTTAAACTGGATTAAACTAAAGAGCTTGTATAGTGTATAAACCCTGTAGAAAGGTCGATGGTGGACATTTTCAACACCTCTTATAAACCTTACTATCGAATATACAGTTGTTATAAAGTAGTTGTAATAAATATTACACGTTCATGTTCACTCGCCTTAATATAATTCAAATCGGATTTGTCTCTTCACTAGTGATGAAAGCCGGTATTGAAAAACCGGTATTTATACCGGTATTGGACAAGAGACTCGATACCGATATCGTGATTATCGATACCGGGTTTTCGGTATTGAAGAACTGCCTATTGTCTTTATTGTGGGAGCAATCAGCAAATGTCAAGTTAACAAAGATTTGGTTTTTTGTAGGATTTTGTGGCCAATGTGAGTAGAAATAATGATTTACTGTATCTTCATACATAACTTACACACGCAGTATATCTTTGAGGGGCGTCATTAATGTATGTCACAATTTATCATTTGTTATAATATTATGTTATTGACGTTATATGATGTGTCCGTTTTTCTGAAAAGGGAAGCTATCATCCAGAACTCTCGCCTTAAACATTTGAAACGATTCTTTAAATTGAAACAATGCATCCCCAAAGCTTTAAGAGTGATTCGTTCGACTGAAACCATTTCTTCAAGAGAGTGGGAAATTTTGGAAGATGTATATGATACACTTCATCCTATTGAAATAATTCTTAAAAGACTATGTTCAAAAGATGCATCTCTCTTGACGGCTGAAATCTCCATCAAATTTATTTTAAAGAAACTTGTAGAGAAGAACACTCCAACAGCATTGGAGCTCAAAGACTGTCTCAGTAATTTCTATTCTTCAAGGAGACAAAGAGATATTGTGGGTTTAATTAAATATCTTCACAACCCTGAAGTTTTAAAAGTTCAAGAAGAGGAACTATTTTCTATTCCATCTAAACTAGTGCTCAAAAGAACTACAGAAAGGATTTTTAAAAGGCTTTTTCCTGAGAATGATGAAAATTTAGTTGGTTTCGAGGAAGAAAGCGAAGACCAAGACTTACGAGCATCTAACTACCCGGAGAATGTTACTGAAGACAAGAATGAAGTAGATGATCCATTGATGTGCGAATACATGAAAGAAATAGAGAAATTAGAAAAGGTACCATTGAGAAGCAATGCAACTAACTTCGATCCTACTAATGAATTTAAGAGTTTCGAAGTTTTTTCACAAAGAAGTGAAAATTTAGAGAAGCTGTACAAGGCATTGCTTTCCATTAAACCCACTAGTGTAGAATCAGAAAGAGCTTTTTCTGCTGCTGGCTTATTTCTGACCAAGCTAAGATCAAATCTCTCTGAACAATCATTAGATAGTCTTTGTTTCCTCAAAACTTACTTCCAAAGCCAAAATAAGAAATAAATATGCAAAATTATTAATAAACTTTTTTTTTAAATATTGTTATTTTTCCCTTTTACCTTTGGTTATCTGATATAATTAATCATTATGAATAGTCCTTCCTTTTTCCTGCCTTTCCCTAGGAGCTGCTGTTCAAACTTTTTTCAATCAATGGTATTTTCCCTTTGGTGTCGGTGACAGAATTTAAAAAGTAACTTCAGTTTTTATTGTCGTTAATGTGGTGAGTACTACAGGTCCTGCAGGCTTGTGGGAGGGTTGGCACTTGGCAGGGTGACACCAAAAAAATCATTATAAATTATTCTCTGCATAAAACCGGTATCAACACTGGTCTCAGTAAAATAATTGTTCAAATACCGGTATTAAAAATTGTCGGTATTATTTCATCCCTACTCTTCACTCGCGTTACTTTATACACACACCCGGTATTAGCTTTAAAACGTTAATTTGTTTTGTTTCCTTGAATCTAGTCAGAAATAAAATAATTAAATTTTGACCCCGCGCGAGAACTTTATGAAAACCCTGTATAAACCATTCGTAAAATAACTTTATTATTTTATTATTTTCTTTTACTTCAATTTCATTTCAATATTCTATTTATATTCTGTTCACGTGTTTCCTTCAATGTTTACTGTTTGTTGCTCTTATCTTATCGGTGCTAATGTGAATGATTTGAGAATTATATATAACACTAATGCTTTAAGACATTAAATGACACGCGTCAATTCTTTGTTGTTATTTGGTTGGTAGGGCTGCCGTCATTCTCTCGATGTGACATTTAATCGACAAGTTATTTGTGTTAGATTAGGTTACGTTATATATATATATATATATATATATATATATATATATATATATATATATATATGGTGTTTCAGGTCGACCCTAGAAATATGGAAATTGGCGGAATTTGTAGTTTTACTTAATTTATACTACATTGAATTACTACCTACTTGCTACAAATTCCGCCAATTTCCATATTTCTAGGGTCGACCTGAAACACTCTGTATATATATATATATATATATATATATATATATATAGGTGGGCCATAAGTCGCTTTACCGAAGTGAATTTCGTTAAACTCACTTCAGTCAAGCAAGTTATGGTTCACCCTGTTCTTATAAAACTTCTGCAGAAAATATATATATATATATTGTTAGATTAGGTTAAGTTAGGTTAAGACAGTTTTTAGTGTCGGACCAAATGGGTATAAATGCAACTATTCTATACTCGATTAATTTCTCAGATAACCCAAGTTCTCTCTCTTAAATTAATTTTCAGTAATAATTAAGTTTATTTCAATTTCAGTTTAATACTGCGTACTATATGCGCATAATTTATGTACACATATACAGGGTGGTCCGAAAGTCCCTATCTATTTTGCTGAAATAATAGTATTTTCGGATAAAACTGTAGTAACATAATTAGATGTATATTTATTTATCAAGCTTGGTCTAAGATTGGTTATTTTAGCTACTGCCGCGACAATACGGTTCGCAGATCCTGCAGGTTTGTAACTCTTGTTTTGTAAACCTCAGACTTTTTAAAGCCCTACGCAAAGAAGTCTAATGGTGTTAAATCCGGAGATCGTGCTGCCCAGGGCTTGTTTCTACCACGTCCAATCTAGTGATTTGGGCAGCACGATCTCAGGATTTAGTAATAATAATATATATAATAATTGAGTGTGTTATTGTTTGATTTATCTTTTATATTGATAAGCACATTGTACTAGGTTATGGGATTTATATCCTGCCAATAAAGCTTATTATTATTATTATTATTATTATTGCAAAAACATTTTCTGCGTGTGCTTGTCGTCTGCTGTGACGTCAAGAAGGAGGTGGTTCATTGCACATTGTTTATCATGACGTCAGTTTTCTGCGTAGAAAAAAAAGCAAAACTATTGTATTTACCTACAAGCCAAGGAGGCACGCAATATTTATTGCGTTATTTATTGCGTTATCATTTCTGCTTGAAAATCTGTCGTAGTTCAGTGAAGGTCATAAAGTTTAATTTAATCAAGGTGCATGATTTGCTCTTTTTTGTTTGGTTCAAAGTCTACTTTTAAAGTTTTGATTTTTATTGAGAGCTCTTTACAGTAACATTTAAGAACTATTGGTAATTATGTATATAGACACGTTCAGTCATTTTACACAGCAAAATACATTTTTCTAGTAGTATTTGATGTGATTTGTTCAAATCTGACCTCCATTTTTCTCGAAAATGAGATCCAACAAAGTTATAGTACTTTGAATTTTGGCTCATTTTTAAGGGAAATGGAGGTCAAAATCTAAGCAAAACACATCAAATATTACTAGAAAAATGTATTTTGGTATTAATTAATCGGATCATATGTAGAATTCGGACCCCAGCCTTTTTTAGTTAGCTTTATAAGGCTAACTAACGAAAATATCACGACCTAACCTAACCAATCGTTAGGTTAACTGTACGCCCTTGACGATTGGTTAGGTTAGGTCATGATATTTTCGTTAGTTAGCCTTATAAAGCTAACTAAAAAAGGCTGGGGTCCGAATTCTACATATGATCCAATTAATCTAACCTAACCTTAACCTAGCCCTACCTAACCTTAACCTAACCTAACCTAACCCAACCCAACCTAACCTAGCCCTACCTAACCTTAACCTAGCCCTACCTAACCTTAACCTAGCCCTACCTAACCTAACCTAACCCTACCCAACCTAACCTAACCTTACCTAACCTTACCTAACCTTACCTACCTACCTAACCTAACCCTACCTTACCTAACCCTACCTTACCTAACCCTACCTAACCTTACCTACCTAACCTAACCTAACCCTACCTTACCTAACCCTACCTTACCTAACCCTACCTTACCTAACCCTACCTTACCTAACCTAACCTAACCCTACCTTACCTTACCTAACCCTACCTTACCTAACCCTACCTTACCTAACCCTACCCTACCTTACCTAACCCTACCTTACCTTACCTAACCCTACCTTACCTAACCCTACCTTACCTAACCTAACCCTACCTTACCTAACCTAACCCTACCTTACCTAACCCTACCTTACCTAACCCTACCTTACCTAACCTAACCCTACCTTACCTAACCCTACCTAACCTAACCCTACCTTACCTAACCCTACCTTACCTAACCCTACCTTACCTAACCCTACCTTACCTAACCTAACCCAACCCTACCTAACCCAACCCTACCTAACCCTACCTTACCTAACCCTACCTTACCTAACCCTACCTTACCTAACCCAACCCTACCTAACCCAACCCTACCTAACCCAACCCTACCTAACCTAAAAAAATGCCACAAAAATGTCATAATATTAAAATCTACAATTTGGTAAGGTTGCATCTGCGAACATAGTGACATATCAAAATGATGAGAAAATTATGCTTTAATATTTTATAATTATATTTGCTTTTGATATTCTGAACGTGATGATACTCATATTATCCGAACTATTTTCAGCTACCCTCTGTTTCAGTTACTTGTGTTTAATAATGTCCTAGATAGCCTGCTCCCTATCCTTAAGGTCTGTTCTCAGACATAGATTTAGATCAAAAAGGTCTTATTTGTCCAATCTCTTAGACTTTTTAGAGTTTGTAACTGATCAAGTAGATAATGGAAATGATGTAGATGTTATTTATTTAGATTTTAGTAAAGCATTTGACAAGGTTCCATGTAGGAGACTGCTATATAAATTAAAAGCTCATGGGACATGGGGTCACAAAAATTTATGGACCAGCTGCAATAGAAGAAGATATCAAGACCACTGAAGAAGATCTTATCCAACTAGTTGAGTGGTCAAATGAATCAATACAGATAATACAGATAAATGTAAAGTGATACACTTTGGAATCAACAATATTAGGAATAATTATTATATAAACACTGCAAACTCAACAGAAACCAACATTAAAGAGGATTTGGGTGTCACCTATTCCTCAGATTTGAAAATTGAAACTCATGTACACAACATAGTCAAAAAAGCTTCTCAGACCCTTGGACTGATTAGATCTTCCTTTGACTTCATAGACATTAACTCCTTTCTGATCCTCACAAAACATTCATAAGACCACACTTAGAATATGCCATTCAGTCTTGGTCCCCTTACTTATGCAAAGATGTGATTGAACTTGAAAAAGTTCAAAGAAGAGCTACTAAATTAGTACCAAAAATTGCAAATTTGCCATATTACTCTGAAAGACTTGAAATATTACACCTTACTACACTAGAACAAAGAAGACAAAGAAGATAAAGAGGAGACATGATCCAAACCTTTAAGATTCTTCAAGGACATGACAACATTAATTTTGAAAATTTATTTACCAGAAACAACAGAAATCCTTCTAAAATATACAAGAAACACTGTAATAAAGATATAAGAAAGTATTTCTACACTCGGAGAATTGTGAACCAATGGAACAATTTGGTGGAGCCATGACCCTACTATACTAAATTCAGTAAATATTTGGCCGGACACAGGGGCTACATTTTTTATCAAAATTACATTTTTTTAGTATAGTTTTCTCTGCTTTGTTCGAATCTGATACCCATTTCTTGTGCAAATGAATAGAAACTATTTTTTTTCCATTCCAAAATACAGTGTGTTTCTACTCATTTGCACAAGAAATGTGTGTCAAATTCCAACAAAGCAGAGAAAACTACACCAGGAAAATATAATTCTGCTAAAAAACTAGCTAACCTAACTAAATTAACTAACCTAACCTGCGTGGTAATATTCAATCTTGCAATTGTCACATTCAAAACCTTCACTAGCTTTAGCCATTGTCCTTAAACTGCGTGAAGCAAAGGAAATTCCTATGGCGCACGTCACAAAAAGTGTCTAATTGACCCAATCCAGTCATGTGACAATCTGAAAACAAGTGATACGTCCATGAAATGCATTACCATACATACAAACACATGGAGCGCTAACATATATACATACATGGATATATGCATACATACACTCGGAGTCTCCATGTAAAAATTATATACTAAATGAGTTTTATAACCGCATACTAGCACAAAAAATGATTAGTACCATCGTAAAGAGCATGAAAAATAGTGCTAGTGAAACACAACCTCTCATTTCTCATTAGCCCCTGTGTCTAGCCAAATATTAGCCCTAAATTCTACCATTGTTAATCAATTCAAAAACAAGTATGATAAATATATAAACTTTTTAAATACCAATCACACTTGGCAACATTAAGTTTACTAAATTAGAGGCGAGCAATAAGCACTAATAAGTGCACTATACAGTGATCTTGCTTATTCTTACTAGTGAGTCTATAAATTGGGTAGAAAAATGGTTAAAAGACAGAGAACAGAGAGTATGGTAATTCTAAATGGTCATGAATCTGGGTGGCAGAAACCAAAAAGGGGGGTACCACAGGGATCAGTTTTCAGTCCATTACTCTTTATTTCATATCTAAATGACTTAGAGTTAATGGAGTAGGTAGTAAAATTTCTAAATTTACAGGTGATACAAAGGTAGTTGCCCCAGTTATAAATATAGAAAATTCTTATAAACTGCAAAAAGATCTTAATAGATTAGTTGCTTGGGCTAGTAAATGGCAGAGGGAATTCAGTGTTCAAAAATGTAAAATCATCCATTTTGGTAGAAATAATGAAAACTTTAGTTATGAGATGTGAGGGAACTGGTTAGAGGATGTTAGATAGGAAAAAGGTCTTGGTGTTATAGTTAGTAGTGATCTAAAATTTTCTAAGCAGTATCATACTTAGAGGCTAGAAATAAAGCAAATAAAATGTTAAGTATTATTAAGAGGAATGTTAGTTACAAGAGTAAGGAAGTGATCTGTAAATTATATAATTCTTATGTTAGGTCTCACCTAGAATACTGCATTCAAGCTTGATCCTCTCACCTCAGACATGATATTGATATGTTTGAAAGTGCACTGTAGGGTGACCAAGTTTATCCCTAACCTAAAAGGATTGGGATACAGGGAAAGATTAAAGAAACTAGGTATGTTTAATTTTGAGAGATGTTGTAGGTAGGGGTGCACCAGATATGATATCCAGCCGGATATTTGGCTGGATATTGCGAAATATCTGGTATCCAGCAAGATATGAGTCATATCCGGCCAGATATGCTGGATATAGGCCAAGACATTAGAAAATTAACACCTGTATGAAAATCTGCCATAATATGATGATAACACATTACAAATAATATTTTATATACAAAAAAAATGGAAAGCCCTCCAGGGCCCACCCCTAAACCAGTCTAGCAACACTTTATATTAAATCAACACAATACTGATGACAAGAATAAATAAAACATCTGTCCATCCTTAACGATTACAGTTCTATTAATATAATCAGAGCTTTTTATAAAAATGTCTAGGCATTAAATTTTTTAAAAAGAGTAAAATATTGCTAGACCCCTGCACTTGCTTTCCATTCTTTTTTCTCCTTTTTTTTCCTTTTTTTTCCTTTATTTTCAAAACAATACAAAACATTACAAGCTTGACAAATGTAAAACAATACATTGAATACAATATAAAATGCCTGGAATGAAATCAATGAATGGAGGGCAGTATTGCGTAGGTCAGATGCCACCATTCAGCCTGGAGGTCTTCAGAATAAAAAACTCAACAGCAGTGATTTAGAACTTTTTTCCATTGTAGTGAGAAACAAGAGCATTTCTCCTCTTTTAGGCAATATTCAGGATCACCTTGCTTCATAGATGTTTCCATATTCAGAAAACATTCTCTCTGAAAATACAGAGGATGCGGGTGTGCAGAGAAGCTTTGAAACAATAGTTTTAAGGAGAGGAAATTGGTCCTCCTGCTTCCAAATTTGAACTGGACAGCATTTCCTATCTACAAGAGTTCAGATGCATCTCGGTCTAACTCCCCTGCAATCAGTAGAACAGGAGCAGTCTTTTTTCAACCTTTCTTCTCTCGTAACTTACTTCCCCAGATTGCTCTCCTTTTGTGATCTCCATAAAACATGCTTCAAGAATGTCCTCTTCGTCTTTCCTCTTTCGCATAGGAGAACTGGAGTTTGAGAACCAAAACCTTCAGACTCTAATGATGGAAGTAGTTCTGTGGATAAAGTCTTTGAATCCACATCACCTGATCAATTAATCACTCCATACTCTAGACCTGCGTATTACCCATTCAAAGAAAAAAGATAAAGCAGAAGCCATATTCAGAAGAAAAATTTGAGATAATGATAGGATCCATGTGAAAGAAACTGAAGATTGACCAACCCAACACGTCCAAAGACAAGGAAATGAATCAGACTTGCAAAGAAGAGTTTGAAAAGATGATTCAACTAGGGATGTACAAAATACTGGATATTTGGTGCAAAACTGTTTGGCTGAATACTGAATACCAAATATTAATTTTATTTGGGTTATTAAGCATCAGTGTAAAAAATATAATAGAATTATTGTCAAAGCCCTATATGAAAACAAATGCAAAATAGTTGAAATGGATGGGATTGGGTAGGGTTGACTGCTGATTTTCATGGGAAAAAAAAGCCTGGGTATTACTCTAAAACAAAGAAAATTATAGAACACATTGAAGCTTCACTTTCCATGGCAACACATGGAGAGTTCTGGGAATGCCAATCACGAGTAAGGGAGAATGCGTGGTTACGATGACATTAAACTTTCTAAAGCCTCGCCTAGTGACTCAGCTGAGTGATTACCACATGTTCATTCTGAGCCATTTGTGGTGCAATGATAAATCATCAGATCTCAACAACTATGTGGACAGTTAGTTATCTTGCTTCAATCTTGTATGACACAATCAATATTTGTTGCATTAACTTAATTGAATGCTTTTTAATTGGTGTAGTGCTTAATAAACTGAACTAAGATCAAATCAAATGTTGAATGGATTTACTTAGAATGATATATCATAACACTGTAGTTTAAAAACCCTAAAGAAGTCTTTATAATACAGTCTTGAAGACATAAGGGCCTATTTAGTTATTTCTGCATGATGTTAAATTGTATTTATCAATAAAATATGGTTGACTCTTCTGTATTTTTTCAAATATTTCCCATATACTTACAAATTTATAGAGTACTCTCAGTAATAACCAGGGCTGTGGAGCTAGCACCAAAATCTTAAGCTCCGGCTCCGGCTCCGGCTACAGCATTTTCAAATTTCTGGCTCCAACTCCAGCTCTGGCTCCGGCTCCAGCTCCTCTCACCATATATTAATGATTGATAAATCTCTTGAAATTGTACCTTGCTACTCATAGGCCATAGCAGGCAGCCACACAAAACATTTCATCACCATCACATGATTCATCAGCAATGTTCCCTCTAATTTTTTTTAGTCCATGTGCGCAAGAAATTTTCATTGTGCGTACATTTAGATTCATGGTGAAAAATTGTGCAAACTTTTCTGAGCGTTATTATCTTCAAAATGAAATATATATAAATATTAAATACTTAATAAATATTATTTCCATAAGGTGATAGCTTGATCATTATGGTACGATTAAATGGATATTAAAAAACTGTTTACGATATTACATATTCTTAAAAAAGAAAATATTTTATCCATTCTAAAAATATGAATAAAATAAAAAATAGTAAAATAAAATTCAACAAAATAAGGAAATAAAATAAAGATAACATTAATTGAAAAATGACTATTTTAGTTATTTCTCAAAACAATTTTTAGCATTTAGCAATTTAAAATAGACTATCAAGATTAATACATGATTTTATCCATTCACAAAATAGGAATAAAATAAAAAATAATTTTATTTTTTATGAATTATGAGATAATTACTATTCGTTTTTATGCAAAAATAAGAAAGAGAAGGTTTATATTCAATGCGTTAATGAATAAAAGAAAAAAATGCAAATACATAGAGTAAAAAAAATCTGTATTGCGTGGACGTCAGCGAAGTCGGGCGGAAGGGGTTAATACTTAAAAGAGCGACTATAGAGTATGTTGATGCAAATGGTCAGACCTTGTGTGATGGTATTTTTGAAATGACTTCATTTACTGTCGTGACTCATGATACGCTTGAGCCTGTGTGCATTTTATTTTGCTGTGTGTGCGGGTTTCACAACGCGTGTGCGTGCGCACACGCGCACACCTTAGAGGGAACATTGTTCATCAGGCTACTTTTTAAAATTTAGACCAAAGCCTGTTGCAGCTATTAATCTAAATTCTAATGACTATAGCTATGCCTTTGTGGCTTTTTTTTATCATTTATTAATAATAATATTACCTACACCTTTCATGACAAAAAAAAATGTTTTACAAAAAGACAAAAAAAAATCTTATTCGTTTGTATTATAGAATGTTTATTTGGAAAATGTAGCCTTTTAAAAAAATTAAAATAATTTTTATTACTTTTTATACATCTTCATTACATGCCTGTCCTCAGAAATAAAATGGCTTCTGCTAAGTCATCCTTCATTGATGCTCTTAAATCAGATTTCACTTCTCAGTGCTGAAAAGAGGCGTTCTACACTGACTTGTGTGGGTGGTAGAGCTGATACAATACTAGCTACATTCCTTATAATCTTTGGATATAAGGGTATGACATCGTCAACTGTCAGTTTAGAGGAGCAGTTGTATTTTTCTACTTTCTTTAATTCAGCATAGAATTCTTGCTTGAATTTGGTTATTTTCATCTGTGGAGGATTCTTTAATTCTACTTTGAGATGTTTTGCATTTGATCTATCTATTCTGTCCAAATATTTTGTGAAATCTTCCTCATCATTTGAAGAGGATGATTGGTTGGTAATGCTCCTATCTTCTTCATTCTGGGCATCTGGTTTTTCAGATACCAGCTTTTCCATGTGCAATGCAATGTCATAGAGGGCCTCTTTGCCTTTAGCTTTTTGATCTTCATTTAATAGAACTGTTCATTGGGTCTATGTAAACAGCAGCTAATACAATTGCATTTTCTAATAGTAATACCTCTCTTTTCTTCATCGAAGAAACAATTCCCTCAGCAAGTAGTAGTCCTGTTTGGTTGAGACGAAATATTAATTCTTTCCATGCCAACAAGAATTCACCAGAAGTTAATTCTTCTGTTTGAAACTTTTTAGTGACAGCAAAAGGGTAACGAAGCAGAACTTCTAATTGGGTCAATTGCATCTGTAGTGAATACTCTTATTTTAGTTTCAAGATAAATGTTAATTTTACCGTCTTGAATTTCGGAATAGTATAAATTCATTTTAAATTAGTTACCCCATTATAATTCAATTGTGAACCACATTAATACTAATTTTATGTATACTATATTATTTTATTGTATGTAAACATAATTAATTATATATCACAATTGTCAGTTAATCATTTATATTCAAATATTTATTTTAATCTAATGCCATGTCCATTTTGCAAATAAATAATAGAAAACCAAAGGTTATATTTTCCACCTTTGGTACTGTCGTAGTTTCGCCTAACGGACTCAATACGGCTAGTGAGATAATCACTGGTTGGCACTTAACTAGCGGCAGTGCTTATGGCTACATCATCCAGGTTAACCTATACCGGATAGATGCGCTACGGTCCCAAGCCGTAGCTTGCCTAGGCCAACGACGACGACGACGTAAACCAACAATTGATGACCCCGGAGCTGGATTACCCCTTCTACCCGAACGACTAGGACTAGACTGTAATGTCGTTCGTGCCCATCACCCCTTCACCCGAGCGACTAGGACTAGACTGTAACGTCGCTCGTGCCCATCACCCCCTTCACCCGAGCGACTAGGACCAGACTGTAATGTCGCTCGTGCCCTCTGCCCCTCACCCCTGCCCGTGCGCTCTGTGCCTGCGCTCGTCTCAACCTCCACTCCTTCGTTGGGAACTTGTCGTCTTGCTTGTACGTTAGCAAGCATAGGAGAAGATGCCTGACGACGCTGGTGCCATCTCCCACTTGAGCGTAAAGCTCCCCGTCTTCTGGCCGGGTGATCCATTTATTTGGTTCCACCAAGTGGAATCACAATTCAACTTGGGAAGGATCACCACTAGCAGGACGAAATACGATCATGTTTTGTCCTCTCTACCAGCGAGCATCATCTCTGAAGTCCGTGACGTCATCGTATCTCCTTCCACGAGTGAGGACCCGTACAACGATCTGAAGTCTGCCATCCTGTGCCGCACCACTGTCTCCGAGCGTGAGAAACTACATCAGTTAATCTCTAAAGAAGAACTTGGAGACCGTAAGCCCACTCAAATGCTGAGGGCTATGCAGTGCGCTCTAGGCGAACGCGCACAAACCTTCGATAAGGACATCTTTAGACAGTTGTTCTTGCAGAAACTTCCTCCATCAGCTCAGCGTGTCTTGGCCACTATGGATCCTGCTACTCCAGTTGATAAACTAGCAGAAACTGCCGACAAAGTAGTGGAGATTGACACAGCTCCGGTCAACAACGTGAACACACAATCGGAACTGGAGTTGAAAGTGAAAGAGTTAAGTCAACGACTAACCACGTTTGTTCTCTGCTACAAATCAACGGCAAAGAAGCCATTCTCGGTCAAGATTACAAGAGGCATCGTTCGAGTTCCGGGAAGATCTGCTTCTACCACTCGAAATTGGAAAGAAGGCTAGGAAGTGCATCTCCCCTTGCAATTTTTCGTCGGAAAACCCCAGCAGCGAGTCCTAATGGCGTCTAGTACTCGCACTGCCAACCTGTTATTCATAAAGGACAGGAACTCTGGTGTCAATTTCTTGGTCGATACCGGAGCATCAGTCAGTGTATTCCCTCAAAAATCTGGTCATACGCACTCGGAATCTCCGCCTCTATACGCTGCTAACGGTTCACGCATACCCACGTACGGTACTCAGCCGCGTGAACTAAACTTGGGCCTTCACCGATCCTCAAGTGGATTTTCATCTGTGCTCAAGTGCAGCATCCCATAATCGGCGCTGACTTCCTCCAGCATTTCAAACTCCTGGTGGATCTTGACAAGCGACGCTTATGCGACCAGGCCACACTGCTTTCTGTTCTTGCCAAACAGGTTGCCCTTCCGGACGCCTCGAACTCTGCACTTTCCCTCGTTCCCCCTAATTCCATGTACCAGTGCCTTTTCCAGCGATATCCAGGAATTCTTCAACCGATGCAGATGGGTGATACCATTAAGAACACCATTACCCATCACATTACAACAAAAGGTCCCCCTGTGTTTGCAAAAACCCAGACGTACTTTGCCCCGGACAAACTGAAAGCTGCCAAATCGGAATTCCAGCTTATGATGATCTTGGGATAATAAGACCTTCCAAAAGCAGTTGGTCCTCTCCCCTACACCTGGTCCAGAAGAAGTCAGGAGACTGGAGACCATGTGGGGATTACCGGTTTTTGAATTCGACAAACCATCCCGGACCGATATCCGGTACCAAATGTCCAAGACTTTACTTCTCTTCTCCACGGCAAATCTATCTTCAGTAAAATAGATCTCGTTAAGGCTTTCCACCACTTCCCGTAGAGCCTTCGGATATCCCAAGACTGCAGTTTGTACACCATTGGGGTTATTCGAATTTGTGAAGATTGCCGTTCGAGGCTACGGAACTGCGCAAAACCTTTCAGAGGTTATAGATGAGGTCACAGAGGCTTAGACTTTGTTATGCCTACATCGATGATTTGCTTGTGGCCAGCTCAACGGAAGAGGAACATAAGGAAATCTTTCACTCCTCTTTCACGCTTAGAACAATACGGTGTTACTATTAATGCATCTAAGTGTGTGTTTGCACAGCCAACCTTGGAATTTCTTGGTCACACGATTTCGCAGCACG
This sequence comes from Bathynomus jamesi, assembly GCA_023014485.1. Classification (NCBI taxonomy): domain Eukaryota; kingdom Metazoa; phylum Arthropoda; class Malacostraca; order Isopoda; family Cirolanidae; genus Bathynomus; species Bathynomus jamesi. Next base: position 146,834 of record JAJOZX010000364.1, on the reverse strand, counting down.
GAATTACCCCCCTTCAGGACAAGTGTGAAGTGATAAAAAATTACCCTATGCCAAGTAATCAGCGTGAGTTACGTCGGTTTCTAGGTTTGGTAAATTATTACCACAAGTTCATTAAAAACTGTGCTAGTGTTCTTGCTCCTCTACACGCTATGATCACACACAAACGCAAGGTAACGAAATTGTTATGGTGTAGCGATAGTTACAGGCGTTCGACAATGCCAAAAAATGCTATCAATAGTGCATTGTCTCTGTCATTCCTATCAGTGATGCCCCCCTAACTCTGACGGTCGATGCATCAGATGTTGCGATCGGGGTGTGTTGGAACAAACCATTAACGGTCAACAAGCACCCATCGCGTTTTACTCGAAAAAGCTGCAGCCAGCCCAAACGCGTTATAGTGCTTCGGACGTGAACTTCTTGCTATTTACTTAAACGTGAAGCATTTTCAAACATTTCCTTGAAGGCCGAGAGTTTTGTGTTTTTACCGACCACAAACCTTTGGTCACTGTCTTCAATAAAAAACAGCTGTAACACTCTCCCAGAGTCATCAGGCAACTCGTATATCTCGCAATTTACCACAGATATCCGCCACATCAAAGGTGTCTTGAACACTCCAGCGGATGCACTTTCAAGAATAGAGATTACTTCTGTTACCCTCAGCTCTACACTGTGGAATGCTATTGACAGGATCAAGATAAGGATACGGAACTACAAGACCTGCTCAGAGAAGACTCCACTCACTCACTTTCCCTCAAGAAAATGAGTATGCCAGGATTGTCTGTGCCCCTCTATTGCGACGTATCAACAGCTGCTATTCGCTCTTATGTCCCTCCATGTCACAGAAAAGCAGTCTTCATGGATCTTCATAAGCCCTCCCATCCTGGTATCGTGCTTCGCAACACCTGGTTACCTCTCGCTTTGTTTGGCCCTCGATGCGGAAGGATGTCAAACATTGGACCAAAAACGTGCCTTGCCTGCCAGCGTGCCAAAGTCCAAAGGCACACCAGTCCCCCTTTGACGCATTCCGCCCCCATCCCAGCGATTTGAAGTAATTCATGTAGACATTGTTGGCCCTCTTCCAGTGATTCAAGGCCAACGTTATCTGCTCACCTGTCTCGACCGCTTTTCCAGATGGCCTGAAGCCATTCCACTTCCTGATATCCAAGCGGAAACTGTTGCAAGAGCCTTTCTTCATGGATGGGTATCAAGATTTGGATTGCCGACAAAAGTCATCACTGACCAAGGTCGCCAATTTGAGTCTTCGCTTTGGAAGAAGTTTACCAGCTTGTTGGGTACAGTACATGCGCATACCTGTGCGTATCATCCGCAAGCTAACGGCCTCGTCGAACGCTTCCATCGCCAGCTGAAGTCATCCCTTATGTGTCACGAAGACTCCCATTGGATGGATAAGCTTCCACTCGTTTTGCTTGGTATTCGCTCTGCATTTAAGAGTGATCTGAAGACTACAGCGGCCGAACTAGTCTATGGAACAACACTGCGGCTACCAGGTGGCTACTTCACTGCAGGGGATAAGTCATGCGATCCTACGGAATTCGCTCAAACACTTTCCTCTCACATGCAGTCCCTTCAGCCTGTTCCCCCTCGATTGACTAGCCAACAGAACATCTTTATTTCCCCAGCCCTCCAGTCTTGCACCCACGTTTTCGTTCGTGTACCTGTCCCAAAACGGCCTCTCCAATGTCCATATGACGGACCCTATGAAGTTCTCCGACGTACGCGCAAATCATTCCTCATCCAGCGCGGTTTCAAGGTCGACAAGGTTTCTATCGATCGTCTTAAGCCTGCGTTTTTGGAATCAACCTTAAGTGAGGTACAAGTAGCTACCAAAAAGGTTCAGCGGAAATCTGTGTCGTTCGGAACTCTTTGAACTTCCTCTCTGGTGGGGGAGTGTGTAGTGAATACTCTTATTTTAGTTTCAAGATAAATGTTAATTTTACCGTCTTGAATTTCGGAATAGTATAAATTCATTTTAAATTAGTTACCCCATTATAATTCAATTGTGAACCACATTAATACTAATTTTATGTATACTATATTATTTTATTGTATGTAAACATAATTAATTATATATCACAATTGTCAGTTAATCATTTATATTCAAATATTTATTTTAATCTAATGCCATGTCCATTTTGCAAATAAATAATAGAAAACCAAAGGTTATATTTTCCACCTTTGGTACTGTCGTAGTTTCGCCTAACGGACTCAATACGGCTAGTGAGATAATCACTGGTTGGCACTTAACTAGCGGCAGTGCTTATGGCTACATCATCCAGGTTAACCTATACCGGATAGATGCGCTACGGTCCCAAGCCGTAGCTTGCCTAGGCCAACGACGACGACGACGTAAACCAACACATCCATTCATTTTCAGTTAATGAGACATTTTGATTTGCCAGGTCTTCAAGATGTGGTTTCAGATCAAGCAAACGCTTAATCATCAAATAGGTGCTGCCCCACCGAGTATTTTGATCTAAAATAGCTCCCATACCTGAATGTTTCTTCACAATGGAGTCTATTTTTGGTGTTTTGGCTGCAGTGGCTACCTGTCTGAACTTGCTGATCATAGTTGCTACATGTCGTTCTTTTAATCCATCCCTTATCACTAACTGCAATGTATGCACAACACAGCGCATGTGTTGAATATGAGATAGCATAGTGGCTTCTTCAGCAATATCATCTAGAACTTCATCATCTTGTTCTGTCACTATCATTTCATTTGCAGAATCAATTTCAGAAATGTTATCTTCATTTTCCATTATTTCCTTAGTAACTGTCCCTCTATTTAGTTTTTCAATAGTGCTTAGCATATTCGAAGCATTGTCAGTGACAATACATAGAACTTGTTCTTTTTTTATTTTAAAATCTTGTAAGACAGTTTCGACTAACTTAGAAAGATATTCACTGGTGTGATGTGCATGTGTATTCCTTACTGCCAGTGTCCGAGTCACCTTTTTATTGTCATCTATATATCTCACATTAATGGCAAAATAATTAACTCTATGGCGAGTGCATCCATCCATTTTGAGGAACACAAAGCACTCCTTAAGAGTTCTTTGAAGTTCCTCCTTTTTGTGTGTGGCATCTTCAATTACAATCTTTCTAATGCTATTTCTATCCAAAGAAACTTGGAGTTTACTGGCCATTTCTCCACTAAGACCTAAAAAAGCTGGTGTTGAGAAAAAAGATAAAGGTATACTATTTTTTATCACCATTTCTATGATGTACTTCTTGAATTTATCTGAGGTCATATTTACAGTAACTTTATTACTAGGAAAGAAACTTGTTAATGGTGACATTTGCAATTGTCCCCCAGGACAAATTTTACTTTTAGTTGAGGTGGATGCTTGACTTGCTTCACTGTCTTTCTTATTAACAATTTCTAAAATTTTTGGATGAAATTGTTGTAGATGTCTTTTTAAATTTGATGTCTTGCCAGTCTGGGTTGGTACTTTTGTATCATAGCTTGTACAAGAACTAATTTTAGTTTCACATAATTGTTCATCATTATTTTCTTAGTGACAAATGAAATATTTTCCATCTGTAGAAACTGTGAAGTATTCAAATAATGCGGACTTTGTTTGACTTTGAGATCTAGTTGTCATTATGAAAGGGCTCAAAAAAAGAAGAATGAAACTTAATATTTTCAATTTTTAAAAATTAAGCTTACTAGTTTAAGTTTCTAAAAATTAACACATTTCCTGAAAAAAATTAAGTCCAATTAGAAATCATTCAAAATAAAAAAAAAATAGCATAAAAAAGTTTGTATCTAAATATGAACTCTTTGTATTGGGCTGGAGCCGGAGCTGACACATTTTTTATCAGCTCCAGCTCCAGCTTCAGCTTCCCAAAAATAACTGGCTCCGGCTCCAACTCCAGCTCCACTCACCAAAATTGCTTCAAGCTCCAGCTCCTGGCTCCGGCTCCAGCTCCAGCTCCACAGCCCTGGTAATAACATTCAATTTTTATTTCAGATCTATTTTTTGTTATCTTTGTACAATTACTAAAAGTAAGATCTAAATGTATATGGCAATTATTTTATGATAACCAAAAGGATTCAAAAGCCAAATGCAAAAAAGTGGGATGGAGGTGGAAAGGACCCAACAAATTTTACTACAACCAACCAGATTCAGCAATCATCTTTGTAATAAATATTGTGCCATTTATGAAGTGGCTTTGACAGAGAAAGGAATTAGTGAGAAAGTTAAACTAAGCCAACAAATATTAAGTCTGTGTTTTAAGAGCAAAAAGGTGTGGGATATAATTTCAAATAAATCAAGATATACATAAATTACTAAGTGAAATGATTGCCATGGACAGTCAACCATTTTTGATTGTTGATGATGCTGGTTTTAAGAGACTGATTTATGGGTTGGAACTAGCGATGCACCAGAACCAACATTTTAAGTTCTGGCCAGAACTGGAACTTTAAAAAGTAACTGGCCAGTTACTGTACTCTTTTATAGCTCTATATAGGCCTAGTTATATTATGTAGGTGTACATTTATTAATGTAACTGTGGGATAATTTTTAGTGAATATGGTATATTATAAGAAGCTGGCAGCCCTGGGTCTTTTTTTTTCAGATATCATTTGAAGTTTAAAGTAAATTTTCTATAAAGTCCTTTTTAAATAATATGGTACATATAGAGCTCAATTTTTTATCACATCATAATATTATCATTAGCCATTGACTAATACAGAAGCATTATATCCTTTATTTGGAATTTCTTTTCTGTAGAAGATCAAGCTGATGAAGTTGCAGAATGCAAATTGTGGAAAAGGTTGTCTTCCTAAAAACTTTAGTACCACACCATTACATAAGCATATGAAAGCAAAACATATGGTATGCTTCATTATAGAGAGAATGAAGAGGCAAATTCAAAAAAATTCAAAGCAGCAGAAAGTGAAGATGCTCAACCACCCTCAAAACAAAGGAAACTGGCTGCGATGGAATGCCAAATGTCTCTGGAAGAGAGCTTTAATAAAAAAAAGATTTGGGATATTAATGACCAATGAGCCATTGATATTCATCACAAAATTATAAACATGATTGCTGTGGACAATCAGCCTTTTACCATTGTAGAAGATCAAGGCTTCATTAAATTAATTGCCCACCTTCAGCCAAAATATATGGTACCAAGTAGAAGATATTTTGCTGATGTAATGCTTCCTCAAACTTATGAAGATGTAAAAGGTTGAATTTTGAAGGAACTGGATACAGCCAATGCACCATATATATCTTTCACATCAGATATCTGGACCAGTCAACACTCAACTGAATCATTGTGTCACTAACTGGGCATTGGATCAATAAAGATTTTCAAGAGAGGAATGCAGTACTCTTTGCCAGACATTTTCCTGGGACACATTCAGGAGAAAATATTGACCATATGATTTATATGATGACACAGTGGGAAATTAATACTGAAAGACATGTTTTAGTTTGTGATGGAGCTGCTAATATGGTCAAAGATAAGTTTTTATTTTACTATTGTTTAAAAAAATTCAAAAGATAAAATCCTTTCTGTTGTTGACACCATAGTTATGTGTAAACAAAATATCTTTCATAGCTAATGGTATTAAAATGAGAATAATTTTAGTATATGAAGTCATATTTATTTTTCTGACATATAAATGTAGGCCTTATTATAAAATTAAATTTAATAAATTACAATTTTAAAATAAATTCACTATTTGAATTTTTATGATTAGGGCCTATATTAAAATATTAATGTGTTACATAGCCTAATTAAATATTCTAAAATACTGAAAATTCTTAATAGAATATATAGATTAGATAACTAGCTAAATTATAACCTTTTCTTTTCTTCAGGTACCGTATCCAAATGGCAGAAATAACAAGTGTTCATTACTTCCTTCATCTACTAGATCTTTTGGTGAAAGATTCAATTTTCAGTCTGTGAGCTCTGAGCTTTGCTCTCTAGGTAATGTTATTCCTCATGTAATTGCTCTGGATCATTTTCTGTCCCAAGCAAAGTAGTGATGCTTGAATTAAAACTACAAAAATAAAACTAAGTACTGTCCTACACAAGCGTCATCTTTCTAGCTCAAGTGATATCAATGTGTTGAATGAGAAACTTTATATAATAAGTACAGTACAGTAAGTACAAACTGAAGTACAGGGTGTCCCAAAAGGTATGGCCTAAAAGTAAACTTTTAAATTTTTTTTATTATAAATGATAGAGTTAAAGAACAATGATAAAAACAAGCATGAATGCTTTAAGTTTTATTTAATATAGTTAGTAAACCTCCACATGATATCCACCATTCACAACAACTAGTGTAATTCTACGTTCAAATTCTAAAATAGCTGAAGGTATGAAATCTGGTGTAAGTGATGTGCATGCCGTATGTCATAAAAAGGCGCTTAGCAACGAGGTGCTTAGCTTAACTTAGCTTAGCTCCTTAGCCTAACACATCAAATAGCCTCATACTGTAGTTGATGCTGGAAGTTAAGTGCTGTAAACTGTTTAAATGATGAATTTTGAAATCAGTGAGTAATTTCCCTGTCTGAAATTTAGAATTTGAACGTAGACTTAGACTAGTTGTTGTGAACGGTGGATATCATGTGGAGGTTTACTAACTATATTAAATAAAACTTAAAGCATTCATGCCTGTTTTTATCATTGTTCTTTAACTCTATCATTTATAATAAAAAGATTGTAAAAGTTTATTTTTAGGCCATACCTTTTGGGACACCCTGTATATGAAAGACCAAAAAAATAAAGTTAAAGCTTTTCTTTTAGAAGAAATTCAGAATTTTTTATCAACAGAAAATGTAAATGAACATGAAAGTTTATCTAGTGAAGACAGTGAAGGTGATATGACAGTTTGAAGCAGCTAGTATGTCTGGAATACAAAAATTCAAAGAACAAAATGAAAAAAATACTAGTAGCTACAGAATTTGTCAAGTCCTAAAGGAAGAAATCTACAGAGATTTCCCCAGCTGTTATGATGAAGATGAAGAAGTGGAGGCTTCAGAGAGATCCTTGGCTATTGATAAGTTTCAGAATAAAAGATGAAGTTGACCAAAAGTAACAGATGTAATAAATGAAATATAAACACCCCTTCCATTGATAGAGAAATTAACCCATTACAGTTCTGGAAAGATTAAAACATTGGTATACCCAAACATTTCTAAATTAGTGTGTTGATATCTTTCTTGTCCTGCTTCCTTGATTTATTCAGGAAGGCTTTTTCCTGAAGCTGGAAATATATTTGAAGAGAGGAGAACACAGCTACTCCCATGAACTGATGAAAAACTATTATTTCTTCATCACAACCTCCCTTGATTTAACATTGAATAGTTTGTGTATTATTAACATTTAAATTCATGTTTAAGTTACATAATCAATAAAGTTAAGATGTATTCTTTTTGGTTTGATGTGGAAACTATAGTCTGTGTCAAAAAAATAAATATATATATATATATACACACACATTTCAACTGTAAAGAACATGCAGTATAATTAACATATATATATATATATATATATATATCCAAAACCAAGTTCCGGTGCATCCCTAGTTGAAACCTTAGTATCCTATTCCCTCCTCTAAATATTTAAGCCAAAATGTTATATCACCAATCAATCTATGATTCTATATAGCAAAGTATTTTAGGTTCATCGAATAAGCTTGTTTTTATGAGTTTTATAACATACATGAACATCTGATGCTAACAACGAAGCCTTTATCAGTTTGACAGCACATGGAATTAATAGTAAATGTGAGCAAAAGCATTGTTTTACCCACCAAAAATCTACTAGGTTCCCATACTTGCGTAAACATTGCTGAAACTGCATTGACTTTTATATTGCAAGAATGGTCAAGAGTGATTGTGTACATGCAGTTGTGCATGACAATGGCCATAATATTGTACTGGTCATCTTGATTAATTAATAATTAAGGCAGGCCTATTGCTGGAAAATCTTCCCTAAATCAATGAAATACATTTATAATAAGAATCTGCTTAAAAGTTGACAGTTTGAATGGGTCAAGAGGCCTAACATGTTTAAAAAAGAAAACTAAGTAGGCCTTAAAATTTGAAAATAAAGTACACTTAAGCATAAAATTGATTAACATGAAGAGAAAATGATTAGATTAAAGCAACTAATTATCAAAACTGATAAGAGACCAACCAGTAATGAATTTATTTGTAGCCTTAGGTCATCCTTTAGACTTTACAAGAACAATGTCTTTTCACATATAGCCAACCAGAAATGATGTCAAATTCTAAATACGAAAGAATGATACAGAAGTGAGAAAGAATATTCAACTTGAATAATAAACATAATTAAGATTTAATAGAATATAAATTGTATAATATAATACTGTATTAATTAGATCTAGTAAAATAATTAAGATAAAGCATTTTAATTCAATGAATGTAAAATAAGAATTAATCAATTAAAGAACTTTAGTAAATGTAAGTAAATTCATAACTCGCAACTGAGTAAAAAGAAATGTACAAAAGAAGAAATTGTCAACTCTGCATGAAAAAAGTGGAGAGTTGATTGTAAAGAGAGAGAAAGGAAAGATTAATATAGAAATAGCTACTGAAATAGATATAAATAGGTTACTTCCTGAAAGATACAGAATCAGAAATCAAAAGAACAAGATATAGCCAGTAATAAATTTTGTTATTTAAAAGTTTAAACAAACCATTTAACCCTTTTGCTACGAGTACACAGGTTATGCTTGGGATGAATGCATGGCAATTTTTGGCTCTATGTGCACAGTTTTGTCTTTATATATACTGTATATATATATTAGGGTGTTTCACAGCAGTGTGGTTGATGGATGAAGTGGAAGGAAGTTCAATCCACATTGATGCCCCTGTTCCTTTTGCTGAGGAAACTCGTCTGAACAGGTTTCAACCAGATCAGAACACGTTTAGGGGTCCCGAGATTTGACGCTTCAGATTGCTTAGGTATTTCTAATTTCAGCTGTTCTAGTGTTAGTCGACTGCCTTGCTTCCTGATGGAAGGGTGCACTGCTCTCTGTCCTTCGTGTCAGTTGTCGAGTTTTGTCCTTGTTGTGTCTACCATTGCTATTTGTACTCTTTTCTAATTTGTATATTTCCTCATTGCAGATAAACATGGCAACTCGAAGCAAGAAAGAGGTTTGGCTCATCGGACACCCAAATAAGGAGACCCTGGGTAGCCGCCTGCCGATGAAGTTGCAAGTCTTGCAAAAGTGCTTCTTCCATCAAAAACAGGAAAACCTAGGATGGAGAAAATGTCTGAACCTCTGTTTGGATGCTGTGATGGTGTTCTGGAAAAGAGCAAGGATCCCTACTATGAGGTGGGAAAGCGCCCTTCGGAAAATGGAAGCTCTGCTCCAATGTTACGACAAGTTGGTGAAAAGCAGGAACAGATCCGAGGAGAGCTGTCGTGTTGCAGAGGATATGTTCAAGGCGGAACTCAAGAACAAAATCCTCGATATTGGTCATTCCAATGCCCTTTCTATGATGACAAACGAGGAAGACAAGCTCTTCTACAAGAGTCAGCAGGAGGACCCAACAGAGAGCAGTATGAGATTGGCAGATATGAAGCTGGCCCAAATGGAGAGTAGGAAAAGGCGTCGAGAGGAACAGCAGGAGGAGAGACGACACCGGGAATTTGAGCAGGCCAAGACGGTTACAGAAGCTGCTACTCTTGAAGACAGCTCCTTGTCCTCGGCGTCGCCATCTGCGGAAGATGATCCCTCCTTGGCAGCCTCCACGTCTCTTCATGTCCTTCTCCGAGGAAGCGGTCGAGGAACCTCATCACTCAGGATGTGGCTGTCGCGTATGACCGGATGAACATTTCTTATCGTGATGCAGCGATGTCCTACGCCATCATTGCGCAATCCTTGGGGCACGATTTGAACGAGGTATCCATCTCCTCTTCCACAATGTATCGTGCTCGCCAGTCGCTTCAGAAGCAAGCAGCAGAGGCATATCAAGAGGGAGAATTCTGTCCTGAGGAGCGTTTGGTGTTGCACTGGGATGGGAAAATTGCTGCCTGAAATCACAGGTGACGGATCTGTGGACCGGATTGCTGTGCTGGTCACCGGGAACAGCCAGGAGAAGCTGCTTGGAGTTCCGAAAGTTCCAGCTGGCATGGGAGCAGAGATGGCACGCGTCTGCATTGATCTTGTGTGGGAACACGACCTGTCCAAATGAATCAAGGGGTTATCATTCGACACAACAGCATCGAACACCGGGATTCACGTGGGAGCCTGCGTCAAGATTGAGGAGGGTCTCGGGAAGGAACTTCTTTACCTAGCATGCAGGCACCATATGTACGAAATCGTCCTGGCCCAAGTCTTCCGGTCTTTGATGGGCCCCACCTCTGGGCCCGAGACTGGGATCTTCAAAAGATTCCAAGAGCAGTGGGGTTTCATCGACCGATCTTTTATCACCACTGCTATTGATTCAGATAGCTGCAGCATCGCTGGACCTCTTCAGGGTCTCAAGGACCGAACTGTCCTTGTCGTGAGGGAAGCTCTGGCTTCTGGTCAGCCGCGGGATGACTACCAAGAACTTCTTCAACTGGTTATCCTTTTTCTCGGGGAAGAGACTGTCGCCAATGTGCCACTGCGGAAGCCAGGAGCATACCACCATGCGTGGTGGATGGCGAAAGACATTTATGGATTGAAGCTGTACCTCCTTCAGGACCAGTTCAGGATGACCGGGCGGGAGCTGAAAGGAGTCACAGAAATCTGCCTGTCGGTCGCCCTGGCCTACGCAAAGGCTTGGAGTCGTGCAACGAGAGCAGAGCAGGCCCCACGTGTGGATCTGGAGTTCTTGCTGGACCTGGAAATACTGCAGGAAGATGCCGTGATCGTCGACGTCGCCAAGCAAGCGCAAGCGGCCATGAAATGATACCTCTGGTACTTCTCTGAGTCGCTGGTCGGCTTGGCATTCTTCGATCAAGGGGTTCCTCAGGAAGAGAAACAAAGGATGCGAGAGAACCTCGCCAAGCCGGCATCGAGGAAAGCGTTGAAGCGTCTGGAGGGGAAGATCGCTTCACCGCACTCAGGATCAACGGCGCCTTCGTCAAAAATCCTGCTTCATCTTGGGAAAGCAGCCCACACTACCAAGCAGGCCTAGCTAGGGTCCGCATCCTGGCTGTGGTGAATGACTCGGCTGAACGGGGGATTGCTCTCATTGAGAAATTCAATACTGCCCTAACAATGAACGAAGAAGACAAACAGTACCTGCTGAAAGCAGTTTTCAAGAACAGGAAGGATTTTCCGAAGAAGCAGAAGGGGGAAATGATGAAGAAGTGATGAGTCTGTGCTCTCTGACGTAAGGCGTGATTTCTCGGGACCCCTTATTGTTGTCGAAGGATTCTCATTTTTGGCCAGGAGTGATAAATATGTAAAATGAACACGGGCATCTATGTGGATTAAAAATATAATGTGGTTCTCATTTATGAAACACCCTAATATATATATATATATATATATATATATATATGTTTTCATTATTTTAATTTAATTTTAATTAATTTAATTTAATTTAATTATAATTTTAATTAATGTACAGGGTGTACATAAAGTCAGGACCTATTTTTGTGAAGCACTTGGAAATTATATTGAATTCAATCATAAAATGATAAAGTGGTAACATTTATTAAATAATTAAGAGTAGGATTCGACGTGATGCCCATCAGTATCCCTGCACAGCTCAAATCATTCCACAGCATTTCTAAACACATTCTGGAGCATTTGCAGGGTTATGTTATCTGCAGCAGTTTTTAAGACTTGTAATCTTCTCCAATGGTTTCTAGCTCAGATGGGGCACTTGATGAGGTGGATGGTGATTTTTCAAGTGGTTCACATTCAGGCATTGGGGATGGATGATTTGCTAGTATATTTCGACAGGTTGCACATGCTTTATGATTATTTGTTAGTTTCAATTCAGGATTTTGATCAATCAAATTTTTAGTCAATGGACGAATGCCTTTTTTCACTTTTCCTTTGTTTTTTAAATGGATCACAACAGAACCTGCCCATATTCAAACTGCTGAAATCCATGTTTATCTAAAAAGAAAAAAAAAAGCATATGTAGCTTAAAAGCCAGGGTTGGGTTCAATTACACAAAATTGAAACAATTACAATTTTTTTAATTTTTCTTCAAATTAATTACAGTTCGTGTTGTACTTCACAATTTCAAGATCAATTGCAATTTTGTCTGAATCAATTACAATTACAATTACACAAATATAACTATCTCTTCTATATATCTAAATATATATCTATATCTAAGTATAACTAAATAAACTATCAAAGGTTTATTTTCATTGGATGATGTATGACTGCCAGATCTAGGGGTATAATTTTTAACAATTGACATTAATTGATCAATTACATCAGTTATAGCTCAAAAATCAATTACAATTACCTTCATTTTTATTTTGTTTTGAATCAATTACAATTACAATTAATGGAAATTAGGATCAATTAATTAAAAATACAATTATAATTATTCATTGTATCCAACCCTGTTAAAAGCTATTTTTGCTTAGATGGCACAAATAAAATTTGGGACCTACTGATCTTGTTTCAGAGGTCTACAACAAGAAAAAATGTGCAGTTTGATTTACAGATTGGAATAAATACAGATGCCAAAAAAAATCCTTGCTCCAAGGTTTAAATAAGCTTATTTTCACATGGTACATACTGTTGTACACAATGAATAAATACACAAAGTTCAGTAATTCTATTAAAACTCATCTAACTCTTAAAACTGAACTTATTCTATAGGGTAGTACCTATAGCCTAGTATAAGGTACTTATATACGTACATAGCTTTACCTTTAAACAGGATAGCAGGTTCAAAGTTCTTCACACTTTTGAATGTTTATATAAATTAATTAATTATGTAATTTAAATTATCGATATTGTATAATTCTCTGAAATATACAAAAAAAATTTTTTTTTATAATAGGGCCAGATACTTATTCAACCAAATAACTGGGTTAGGTTAGGTTAGATAATTACCAATTTTTTTTGAAAATTAGCAGACATTATATATCTCAGTAAGAAAAATTGGATCAAGTAAAGATAAGCACCCCTTTTCGCTCTGGGGATGCTTATCTTTACTAGCTCAAACTTGGGGGTGCTTATCTTTACTAGCTTTATAAGGCTAACTAACAAAAATATCACGACCTAACCTAACTAATTGTCAAGGGCATACAGTTGACTTAACGATTGGTTAGGTTAGGTCATGATATTTTTGTTAGTTAGCCTTATAAGGCTAATTAAAGAAGGCTGGGGGCCTTTATCTTCAGGTGATCCCAATGGATCAAGTAAAGATAAGCACCCCCAAAGGTGCAATAGTTTCTGCTCAACTATTGCTAGTGAATACACTTTTCAATAACAACTCTTTTATCATTCTTTTATCATTTTAACTTTTTAATCGTACTTATATTTTGGCTAATAAAATTATTTCAACCTTTTGTTTTTAGGCTAATAAAATATTTCATCCTTTTGTTTTTTTATACTTTCGGGATATGTAAGGTTAGGTTAACGGTTCTTTGCTTTCAATCAGAGTAAATACTTGGGGTGCCTATCTTTACTTGCTTAATGTTGGGGGTGCCTATCTTTACTTGGTAAATTTTGGGGGTGCCTATCTTTACTTGGTAAATTTTGGGGGTGCCTATCTTTACTTGGTAAATTTTGGGGGTGCTTAAGTTTACTAGATACCTTTGGGGGTGCTTATCTTTACTTGATCCAAAAAATCTAATGGTATTTTTCTCAACACTCTAGCTCCAGTGATACAGTTCCAAAGATATGGTGCTCCAAAGTTTGGTGGAAAAAGGTACTTGGTCAAAATGGAGGTGGGTATGGTCCACTGAAATGGCTATAGCATCTATACTAACTTAATCAACACTAAAAATCTTGTTTTAGGTTAAGGTAGACATGTGTACCCAAAATTGGGTGAAAGGAGAAAAAAATTGGTTGTGACATCAAATGATCTACACAAGGTCAAAGGTAAAACGTAAGATCAACTTTTTTTTTTTGACTACTGAGGTAAAATATGAATAGAAACAAAGTTGTAGATCTGCTTAAAAGCTTTAAAATAGTGTTTGAATGGTCTCTGTAAGTGCAATAGGAGCCGAGATATTTAATGTTGAAATATGGTATGACCTTGGAAATTGAACTTTTTTTACAAAATTCGAAGGACCATATCTCTGGAACCATATGACCTAGAGTGTTGAAACAAGCGACATTCTGTTTTTCTCAGAGAGAGCTATAAGTGTGCCAATTTTTTAAAAAATCGGTGATGGTCACGTTTTTTTCACCATTGAACTGACCTAATGGCTGCAATGCTTGTTAAACTCTTGTGACAGGAGGGTGTGTCTACCTGTTTTCATGTTTATCCACCCAGTGGACTTTGCTGTGTGGACTTTCAGCCCCCATATTTTTTTGTTCACTTATTAATCATGCCTGGGACTAATATGTCTGCAGAGGAGAAGGTCAGGATCCTTACTCTGATGGAAGAAAATGTGCCTTTAAGTGAAATTGTGTGTCGTACCAGCTGCAGTATTGCAACCATCCACCGCCTCAAGGCTTCTGCTCATCACCTGCCTCCTGGTAAGCTTCCTGCCATTAAGCCACACTCTGGATGCCCATGCAAGACCACCAAAACCACAGACACCCTTATTACATGATGTATTGAAGAGCCTACATAAATCTGCAACAGAACTGATAAAACACCCACCATTCAGCATCGCCTACAAAAAGAGCTGAACCTTCCCTCCTGGCACCCTGCCAGCAAACTGCTGCTTACTGAGAAAATGCGCAAGACACGCATCATCTTTGTCAAGAAATATTAACATTGGACTGTTGAGCAGTGGTTAAAGGTTATGTGGAGTGATGAAAGCACCTTTTGTTGCATTACAGCCCATGAAGGGAGTGTAAGAAGGCTGAGCAACATCAGCAGGTATGATCACTGGTACACCAAGAAAACAGTAAAACACTTGGATAGTGTTATGGTGTCGGGGTTTGTATTTCCTTCCTAGAAACACCCCAATGAATAGTGAGAGGTACATTGACATTCTCAATAATCATTTGCTGATGTTTCATGAGAATCACGGAAGTGAATATTTCATGCACGACAGTGCCCCCTGCCATAAATCAAAAAAGGTAACCAAGTGGCTTTGTGACCATATGTTCAGGTGTTAGAGTGGTCAGGCAATTCACCTGACCTGAATCCTATTGAAAATGCATGGTCTTATATTAAAGGAAAGTGTAATTCATGTCATATATCCTCTGTGCCACATCTCATTGAGGCCATCAAGAAAAAGTGGGAATTTGATTTGGACTCTCAATACTTCCATAATCTCACATCATCTATGCCAAAACATTTGGAAATGGTCATCAGGAACAAGGGTTGGACAATGAAGTACTAATTGAAGGGTAAGTGCATGCCATTCTTTGTTCATGTTATTTATTTTACTTGTTGGTCACAATAAATGTAACTGGAAAGGTGATCTATCAAGAGAAATAATGAACAAATGAAAAATAAGGCACCCGCCCAGGAATCGAACCCAGGATCTTCCAATTGCCGGTCAGATGTGCTAACCACTACACCACGGAGCCACGATAATCAGAAGTCGCAATTCTCCTACATAGGGCAGAAACCAATGCCTTGAGAGGGCACCCTCGCAAATCGTGAATATGTACATTTAACTGCAATGACCACGCAGCATATTAATGTATAGAAACGAAGTAAGTATAGAGGAGTGTTCTGCACACGTGGAAGAGAAATAACGAACAAATGAAAAATAAGGCACCCGCCCGGGAATCGAACCCAGGATCTTCCAATTGCCGGTCAAACGTGCTAACCACTACACCACAGAGCCACGATAATCAGAAGTCGCAATTCTCCTACTTCGTTTCTATACATTAATATACTGCGTGGTCATTGCAGTTAAATATATATATTGAAACAGACAGTTTCCACATCAAACTGAAAAGAATACATCTTGACTTTATTGATTATGTAACTTAAACATGAACTTAAATGTTAATAATACAAAAGCTATTCATTGTTAAATTGAGGGAGGTTGTGATGAAGAAATAATAGTTTTTCACTAGTCCATGGGAGTAGCTGTGTTCTCCTCTCTTCAAATATATTTCCAGCTTCAGAAAAAAGCCTTTCTGAATAAATCAATGAAGCAGGACAAGAAAGATATCAATGCGCTAATTTAGAAATGTTTGGGTATACCAATGTTTTAATCTTTCCAGAACTGTAATGGGTTCATTTCTCTATCAATGGAAGGGGTGTTTCTATTTCATTTATTGGGTCTGTTATGTTTGGTCCACTTCGTTTTTTATTCTGAAACTTATCAGTAGCCAAGGATCTCTCTGAAGCCTCCACTTCTTCATCTTCATCATAACAGCTGAGGAAATCTCTGTGGATTTCTTCCTTTAGGACTTGACAAATTCTGTAGCAACTAGTATTTTTTTTCATTTTGTTCTTTGAATTTTTGTATTCCAGACATACTAGCTGCTTCAAACTCAGTCATATCACCTTCACTGTCTTCACTAGATAAACTTTCATGTTCATTTACATTTTTTGTTGGAAAATTCTGAATTTCTTCTAAAAGAAAAGCTTTAACTTTATTTTTTTGGTCTTTCATATAGCTACTTCAGTTTGTATTGTACTTACTGTACTGTACTTATTATATAAAGTTTCTCATTCAACAACTGATACTACCTGAGCTAGAAAGAAGATGCTTGTGTAGGGCAGTACGCAGTTCTATTTTTTTAGTTTTAATTCCAGCATTGCTACTTTGCTTGGATAGAAAATGATCCAGAGCAATTACATGAGGAATAACATCACCTAGAGAGCAAAGCTTAGAGCTCACAGATTTTGTAATCTTGTAGAGTGGTTGCAGCACACACAGCATTTCCTCAAGAAGATTCCATTCACACTTAGGGTAGGAAGATCATGATTGGCTGTGTAAATTTGAATTGGTCATTTCAAAGTAAATAAATGTTCAAACATTAAGTATGTGCCATTCCAACAGGTGATAACATCTTGGACTGGAAATAGTGGTTGTTTAATGCCTTGATCAGACTATAGATTTTTTAGCTCATTGTGACCCAAACTTTAGTGATTGAAGTGTGTACTGATGTGACGAGCTTTTCCACAAATGTCAATGATTGAACTAACTGAAAAATGAATCTTTCACCAAAAGATCTAGTAGATGAAGGAAGCAATGAATACTTGTTATTTTTGCCATTTGGGTATCTGAAGAAAAGAAAAGGTTACAATTTAGCTAGTTACCTAATATATTCTAGTTGAGAATTTTCGATATTTTAGAATATTTAATTAGTCTATGTAACATATTAATATTTTAATATAGGCCCTAATCATAAAAATTCAAATAGTAAATTTATTTTAAAATTGTAATTTATTAAATTTAATTTTATAATTAGGCCTACATTTACATTTCAGAAAAATAAATATGACTTCATATACTAAAATTATTCTAAATTTAACCATTAGCTATGAAAGATATTTTGTTTATATATAACTATGGTTATTGATAGTAATTAGTCAACAACAGAAATGATTTTATTTTTTGAATTTTTTTTAAACAATAGTAAAATAAAAACTTACCTTTGACCATATTAGCAGCTCTATCACAAAGTAAAACATATTGTCTTTCAGTATTAGTTTCCCACTGTCATCATATTATAAATCGTATGCTCAATATTTTCTCCTGAATGTGTCCCAGGAAAATGTCTGGCAAAGAGTACTGCATTAGGGTGTGTCAATTTTAGTAAAGTCAACAATTCAAAAACTACTAATGCTCAAATGATGTCATATTATCTAGCAAACTTAGAAATATCTTGTGTTGTTTAAAAAAGCCATTTACCTACTTATATTTGACCATAAAGGTTTGAAATATAACCTAAATATGACTGTACCATTAGGGTGTGTCAATTTTGGGGGTGAAATGACTAAATTGAAAATCATGTGATTTGGTAGCAATTTAATGTAATCATTTGGCATACAAAATAATATCCTTGCTTCAAAAACAATAAAAAATAACTCCTACCTACATCAATTTTAATTCAAAAATTCCATTTTTCCGTAAATTCGTAACAAAATAACAAATGTCCGCAAACATCTATCAACATTTAAAGTGGCAATAAGATATCATTCAGAGTCTTTATTTGAAAGTAACCAATGCAGTCATGTCCTTTTTGCTGCGGTTCCTTGACATCAGCATTCAGCTTGCTACTTGCGCTTTGATGTAGCCTTCTCGCCACTTGTGACTGTAAACTTGACTAGCTGCTTCTGTGACCATTTTCACACATCTCTCCACACTCTGAGTGTGAGAAGGCCACTTTGGCACTTGCATTGGGGCCTCTTTAAGTTGTGTTAAATCTTTGTTTGTTATACATGTTGTCAGTGGTGGCTCCAAAACTTCCGAACTCAAGTTAACTAATTCTGACAATTTCGTGGCATTGACATTGACATTTATCGGAGGTACCTTCCTTGTCTGAACAGAGCAGTCTCCAAGCTGGTCATCATCTAGCAGTGGTGGGCACCATTAACCAAAAAGTTAACTTCGATAACGATAATCCATTAACCCCAATTTTTAACTCTGATAATGATAATCCGATAATTTTACTACAAAGTTAACGGAAGTTAACGATAATCCGTTAAAGATAACTATTTCTTTACTAACATTTAAAAAAAGCTTTAAAATCCATAGAAAATGTTTATTTATGCAAAGTCCAACAATAAATAGGTATTTAACTGTATTTTTATCAAGTTTTGCAACTTTTTTGCTTAATAACTTTTTTTTTATTTTTAATAAAAAATGTACTGATTACATGTTTTGAAACCCTTGTAACCACTAACCATTAACTAAATTTTAATTTACCAGAGAATTATTATGGCGGGAACTGAAAGGTAAAATTAAATTTTAGGCACATTTATTAAAGACTATGACACAATGTGCTGGTTGCCCTTCAGAAAGACCAACTTCTCAAAGTTAGGCCCAACTGCCAGTCTTGACCTCTTGGGCCTCAGGATGTCCTTGCCGAGAGAGAGGAGCCGTTCCACTGCGGCAGAGGATGGAATTGGCAGTTTGAATTCATTCGCGGAGCGGTGATCTTCCATGAATGACTCCTCGCAGTTAACGTGTTAACGGACTTTAACAGACTAAATATCGAGTTATCGGAAGTTAACTGGTCTGATAACGATAAATGGAAATTAACTTCTGTTAATAGTCCATTAAAAAAAGTTAACTTCATTAATTAACTGTTATTGGATTAACGCTTTAGTGCCCAACACTGTCATCTAGTGATGTTCCTCTAAGCTTTAGAATGATTTCCACAGCCTCAGTTCGCTCTTTGGTACATTGGCTGCAGAGTATTGCTTGCAAAACTGCCTCTGGCCTAGCATACCAAGCGGACCTTCTCACCACAGGTAACACGATGTCCACCACTACTTTCCTTTGGGTTCTCAGTAGCTGTAATTGAAACAAGATGTGGTTGGGCCCCTCCATCCACATTGGATTAAGTTTTACATTGAACCAGTGAGGAAGATAAAACCCAATAATAAATTCGATAATCAACATCAAATTCTGTAGCATTTTGCCCTTCAGTGCATGTTTGGAAACCCAAATCCTGCAGAAACGAATCGTTGTAGTTAACCAACGACTGTGACTTACGGGTCCAATCTCCAAGAGAGCCAGATTTTGAGGCAACTCTCCTGATCTGATTGATTGAACAATACGATAAGTGTAAGATTGATCCATGTTGAGGTCTTTGATAACTTCTTCAGACAACACTGGAAGGGGAGGGCCTACTTCGACCTTTGGAAATTTTGTATTTATTTCTAATTCCATTGCTTCATCTAGCATGTTGCCAAGGGGGCCTGACCACTTGCTGTTGCTCTTTGTAGGACCATCAAGTTCCTGGATGAGACGACGAAGAGGTAGTTCCCCTGTGTGCAAATCACATACAATCCAAACAAGCCTTCTTCCAAGTTTTTTCTCTAAATGCGTCATAACACCGCCCTGCCATCCAGTGTTCACTGCAGTTGAGTCTCCACCAATGGCCTGCAGTGAACTGTCAAGTCTTCTTTCTTGAAGCCAACATATTATTTGATCAGCAATTGCCTCTGCATGTTTCTTACCTTCTACTTCTGCTTCAGGAACAAAGTGAAACAAATAGCAGCCACCAGGTTCGGAACACACACAGTAGTATTCTTCTTTGATGAGACCAGGAAACTTTCTGTCCATTCCCTCTACCTCTAGGAGAACTTTTGTGTCATCTCTTCTTCCATCAAACAAAAGGCAAGAGAGACCTTCCTCCTTCAAATCTTTTTCATGCTGATCAGATATTTCCTTCATTATTTTTTCTTGTGCTCTTCTTATCTTATTATGATCTATCACTAAGGATGTATCCTCTCGGCTGATGAGGCCTGCATCTATCCAAGCGGCAGTGGCAATCTCTGCAGTCTCTCATAGCCCCATATGGTGGCAAATACTGGCAAGGGCAATGTTTGAGATGTCTTTAGTGTTGTATTTCATTCTCTTCGGCGAAGGTTCAGATGGCATTTTGGAGCTATCATCTGATGTTGCTGCTTTCTGTTCATCTGAAGAGCTTTCAAAGAAGTGAGAAACCTCTTCATAAAGTTCTTCATCTCTTTGGGTGGCTTCTTCACTTCTTTTTCTTCCTTTCTTCCCTCTCTCGGATTTTCTCTTTTTTCTTAGCAATAACAATCTGTTTTTTTGTTTCTGAATAATCTGCCGAACCAATCTGCATACTTCCTTGGCCTCCTACCTTTGTTCTCTGCGCCTTTATGAAAGCCAGCTCCAAAACAGGGATCTTCTTCTCATGAGGGCAGCGACACTCAATGTGAGGGTGAGGTTCTCTTCTGCATGAGGGAGAACAATTGGCTTCAGAACACAACTCTATGGGACACTAGGGTGTGTCAAATTTTTCAACTTTCAAATTCCAAATATGAGGGGTGCTAAAAAGTTGTAGCATGACTTAGGAATTCTAAAGATATTTTTGTTAATTTAATATAATTTAGTTTTGCTTGGTAAGAAGCTACATAAAAATAGTGACTTTTTTGACTTTTTTGTGGAATTATATAATAATTATTATATTAATAATTATATATGCTGTATATATAATGCACTGCTGTTTTTACTTATTTCACAGGTTGAAACATATTCATCAGTGTGCTGAAGATTACTTGTCCGTCAGTGCTACCATCCTAACCAGTGGGAATTGACCTACAATGGCTTCTAAAAGGAGGACAAGACTGGGGACATTCACACATATGAGCAACCTAATTGGAACTGGTAGAGAGTTGTTGCCCTCTGAACTCCCAACTCTGCGAGATGTTCTGAAATATGGGCTACTGCTAAGAGAACAAAGTGGTGAGGATGTGAGAAACTACCCAGCAGCCAGTCTTGCAAAGGACATTTACCCTAAAGTGCTTGAAAAGTGGGAATGAGCACACAGTTCTTTTGTAGCCCCCATTGTAAATTCACGAGTCACAATCTTAAACAAGATCCAAGAGAGCTGGGAGCAGGCCAAAAACATATCTCTTGGGAGAGGAAAGCTACATGTCAAAGAGGCTTTCATTGCAAAACTTGACAAGCTTTTTTACATCCTCAGTTGCAAGCAGGGATGGGGAGTCGGCCAAAAACAACTGACTCCCGACTCCTGAGTTGGTATTTTTAAAAACTGACTCCGACTCCCGACTCTTTCCTTATCATGCTGATCTACAACCTTATAAATATTGGGATGTTTGTTTCGTAGATGGCGTTTCAAGTTTGAGGCTCTAGTTGGAGCATTAGCATGTTTCCCAGTATAAGCACTAATTTTTGCATTACACTCTTTACCATCCTTTTCTACTTGACAAATAAAAATACTTTCATCCTCATTTAGCTTAAAATATTGAAAGACTGCTGATTTTCTACTAGGCCCATGACTCATTACTAATAGGGGCTAATTATATTAATAATTAATATATTGCTAATTTTTATATGGTACCTAGTATCCTAAAATAGAAATATGAAATTCATTTGCTAAGATTTACCAGAACAATAAATCAAATGTGGAAATGTGAATCTAGAATTAGTTCAGGAAGATATTTATTTAGGGCAGAGTAGTATTCTGGTAAATTGTTGGCATATAGAAATTGAATCAAAGAGTCAGGAGTCGGTCGTTTTTACCGACTCCCGACTCCCCACCTCTGGTTGCAAGTGTAAAATTGTTCTCTGCTCTGAATTTGGCTGCCTTGCAGATGCTGGTTGCAAAAACGAAACACATTAACTGTACATGCCCTAGGGAGATGAAGATCTCTGTGAAGGAACTTGCTTTCATTAAAGGTCAGAGAGACAAGTCTGGTTCTATTGGACCACATCAGATTGGCTTGCCAGATCAACCTGAGCACAACAGACAAGTCAAAAAGCAGAAGCGGCAAGAAGACGAAAGAAGAAGGCTTGCTGAATATAAGCAGACAAGCAAGCAGGATGTTTCAATGCCATCAAATGAAATAATTTTCTCTGATGATGAAAATGAAGAACAAATAGCTGATGCTCAAGATGGAAGTTATGAAGTGACATTAGAAATACCAAGCACATCTCAACTTCCAATAAAAAGCCAGAGTACAACACATTAGAAATACCTAATGTTGCTATGCATAGTATCAGATATGGTGTTGGCCTGCGTGCCACAGCTGCCATCACCACTGCTGCCTTTATGGATGCTGGCTTGATCACTGAAGACAAGAGACTTGTAGTTGATCACAATAAAGTCAAGAGGGCCCAAGAAAAAGTTATGAGATCCCTGGATCAGGAATTTGATGATCTTTGTAAGAAGGGTGAAAATGACTGCATCTTCTTTGATGGCTGTCAATATACAACTAAAGTTATGCTGAAAGCAGACAATTCAGATCATCAGTTCCCAGCATCATCAAAGAAGAGCATTATTCTGTGTGCAGTGAGCCAGGTGGAAGATATCTCTACCACTTCACTCCTGAGAAAGGCTCAACAAGAAAAAAACCTGCTGAAGTTATTGCTGATAATCTTGTAGATTTAATGAAGAAGAAGGGCATTGATAAAAGCCTGCAGGCCATTGGAGGTGATTCTACAAATGTTAACACTGGCTGGGAGGGTGGTTCCATGCATTGGGTAGAGGTCAAGCTTTGCCATAAGCTGATCTGGTTGGTTTGTGCCCTCCACACTAACGAGTTACCCCTGTGACACTTGATCACAACACTGGATGGGAAGACCTTGTCTAACAACAAGTGGACAGGTAACATTGGCAAGATGCTAGACACTGCAACCGAACTTGAAATTGATCCTTCATTCACCAAACTCCCAATTGGAGAGCCTCTTACTTCACTGAGTGACAATGTCGTAAAGGATCTCTCTACTGATCAAGCGTATGGGTATAGGATCACACAGGCCATAAGGACAGGAGAACTTCCCACAGATCTGGCCCTTCTTGAAATTGGTCCAGTGAGCCATTCAAGGTGGTTGACAACAGCAAACAGGCTTTGTCGCATATGGGTTTCAAAACATGGCCTTAAAGGCAAAACCCTCAACAACTTAAGACTGATAGTGGAATACATTGTTGGTGTGTACTACCCCTGTTGGTTCAACATCAAAGTAAAACACTCTTGGGTGGAAGGCCCACGCCACATCTTGTTTCAGCTGCGGCTAGTTAGGCTGCAAAAGAAGGCTGTAGTGGATGCTGTTTTGCCAACCATCAAGCGCTCAGCATGGTATGCATTCAGCGAAATGATAATCCAGACACACTTGTGCTCAGATGAAAGAGAAGAGAGGAGAGCTGGTGTCCAAAAGATTGTTGACATGAGGGGTGGAGATGATGACACACTTGGAGATCTTTCTGTACGTCCCAGGAAGACACCTTCCATCAACCCCAGTGCTTCTTCCGTGTTGGAGCTGACAGACTGGTCTGACGGGGTATTTGAACCTCCTTTGACATGTAAACTGACTACAGTGGAAGTAAAGAAGTTCTTTGACAAGCCTATGCAAGTTCCACAGTGGCCCTGTCATGCTCAGTCAATAGAGAGGTGTGTGAAACAAGTCACAGAGGCAGCAGGCAGGGTGTATACACATGAGAAACGTGAGGGCTATATCAGAGGCCAAGAAGCAAGTCGGCAGCTGATGTCCAAGAACGAATCAAAGGCAAGACTTGATGAAACTTCTTGTTTAAATATTTTTTTTTACTGATGTTATTACTTTCTAATGTTTCATGATTACAAGGATATGTTTTATGATTACTAGGATATGTTTTATGCAGAGAAACTAAAATTTTTATAGCATTACCTGACATTTTGAGAAGCTAAAATTAATAAATGTTGTTTTCCGAGAGCAATTTATGTGCTTTTTAATCAAACGTAGATTTACCAAGCTAAGTGTTGAGTAATCACAAAAATAATAGCAGATTTGAATTCTTCACATCCAAAAACATATTTTTAAAACCCCTCAGTGAAGGAATTGGCAAAAATTAATTTTCACCTCCCAAATTGACACACCCTAATGGGACACTGGCACTTAAAAATGTCAAGAAGAGTATCAAGTGTGCAGAAATTTATTTTTCTTTGCTATTTTTCCTTTACCAAGTGATGTCTCAACTGCTTTGTGCCACAGCTTTGTTAATTTTAGCTCAATAGTTCTATACTGATTGAGTACAGGTGGTTTGAATAACACATTAGCTTTTTCCACTGATGCAGAAGAGGGGGAATCATGTCCCTTATGAGCTCTTTCTCTGTGTAGTTCCTTCTATCCTTTGTATTTTGTTCACGAAGGAGTAACCCTAGTCTCAGCATGTCTCGCACTGTTGGTAGTTCTGATCATGACTCCAGATTCCTGGGATCTTGGGAGCATTGCTCCAGTAAATTTGACCATGAGAAAAAGTAAATTTGGGTTTGGGTTTTGTTCATCCGCTAGACGTTATGCAATTTTTTTGCGTATACGTTCTTGTACAAACCAATTTTTTTTAAATTACAAATTTAGTTATTTTAAGTTTAGTTGGTAATTCCATATTTAACAATTATTTTTATTTTTTGTTAAGCTTCAATGTTTTGATAATTAAAATTTTATTAAAACGTATTTTTTTTAATATAAAATTATCAGGATTGGACTATGTTCCATTGATTGACCAGGTTTGATAAATTGGCCAGATAATTACTTGTGCGGTTTTAAGTAATCCACCATGACTCTAGAATTGAAAAGTTTAGTTAAGTTTAAACTTACTTTAACTTACCTACTTTTACTTACTCTTCCTTACTTTTACTAAGTTTAAAGCACTTACTTTTACTTACTTTCATTGTACTATATTTACTTACTTTTACTCACTTTTACCATACTATATTTACTAACTTTTACTTATTTTGTATTTTTTCAGGTAGTCAATAATCAATAATGGATCCTAATATTGATGAAGTTGGAGAGAAAAGTGAGGGTGTTAAAAGGGGTTACTTTTGTGGTCAATGCAAGAACAAATATTCAAAGAAGCAAAACTGGGAGGAACATTTTAATTCCAAAAAAAATATTTGTTACAATACAAGAGGTCCCAGAGTTTGGGCCCACAGCTTAGATATTGCAGTAAAGAAATACCAGGATGAAGTGCAGCAAAGAGATATGGCAAAGCAGTCATTTAGTTTGTTCACAAAATGTGCTAGTGCTAGACCTCAGAAAAATGAACCAACTTCATCAACTGCTAATCTAGAAAATGAAACTTTTTCACTAGATGTTTCACAGACTGAAGAAAGTGCTTCTCCTCCACCTAAGAAACAAAAGGTAAGTGAGGAATCTGCGCATCAGACTAACAAAACTGCTTTAGAGGAATTTGAAAATTCCCAAATCCAGAAGACATTGAATGCAATTTTGCGCCTAACAAAAGAAACTCACCAAGCTGTTGTGGTTAATAAAGAGAAGAGTCAAAATATGCCTTCAAGTTCAAGTGTTGCATCCAAATCTAATAAAGCAAAAAGCAACAAATTTGACATTTCCATAGCCCATTTAAGCAAGTGTAAATCAATACAAGAAATCCTGAACAATGATTTGATCAAATCTACATTCAAATTGGTGGAAAAGAAGGATCTAGGGCATGCTGATGATTCATTTTCAGTACCAAGTGATATAATGGAAAACATTGCAAATAGTGACACTAATATGCCTGATGTAGATATAGCTGTTGAGGATGAAGATGATGATAATCAAGAAGATATTGATGATGCTTCTGATGAAAATGTTTACATTATATTGCATAGCTTGCACAGACCCCAAAGCATGTGCTTCAGACAAACATTCTAACATAAAAGGTTACTTCAATGTTAAAGATTTAGCCTATGTATGCAAACAAGGAGAAAATCAAGAGAGATGGTTTAGAAATCTGAAAACCCACCTGAAGAGACATTTAATTAAACTTCAGCATCATCAAAGAGCTGCTGTTTATGAAGTGATGAAAACATCTTCTCGGAACACTACTAAACGCATAGAAGACTTATGTGGCAACATCTTATACTACATAATGAAAACAAACACTGCATGGGCTCTATATCCAGTACTTCTAGCTGTATTACATAGGTCAGGTTGTGAGGTTGGAAATTTGAATCATAGCACACATGCGTGCGAGACAATTTGTGAGCTATTAGATAATCAACTTAAAGAACAAACTGTAAAGTGGTTCTTAGAACAAACTTCAGTAACAATAACAGCTGACATTGGAACAATTTTGGGATTAAGCATGCTAGTTGTATTAGTTATGAGTGAAGAAGATAAGACTGTAAAACTTGCTGGGATAAATTTAGTACGCAGCGAATCAGGAGTTTATTTGGCCAATGAAATTTTTGATGTGTTGAAGTCTCCTAATCACTTGAAACTATCTGAAGAAGCAATTAAATCCAAGGTATCTGGAATGGTTGGAGATGGGGCTTTTTGTAAGTACAACGAGCCATTTAAAAATGAAATGAAAAAGTTGTTTGGAGAAAATTTCAAATTTCGATGGGACTTAATGCATCTTGTGAACAGAGCCCACGTTGATGCATTGAAGAAAATTTGTAAACTAAGTGAGCTTTTAGACTTTATTCAGAATCACTCTTCAAATCTGAGATCAGGCCTTGACTATACCAATATGGTTCTTGACAATATCATTGGTTTTAAGAGACCAAAACTCAAATCTGATACTCGCATGGTTAATTACGAATTTGATCAATTTGACAGATTTGTGGAAAATTGTGTGTTTTTTGATCATCCACAAGAGAAAGAAATTAGTGCCAAGTTCTATGTATTGATTTCCTATGTAACAAAGATTATGTTGCAAGTAGCTCAAAAAACCACAGTTAGTGCAGAATTTGTAGAAAATATATTTTATAAAGAAGGAGGGAAAACTGTTATGTTAAGAGTGATGGAAACAATTTCCAAATTAGCTAATGGAGGAAATGCAAATGATGTAGTTTCTGAATTTAAGCACGATACCACAGGGCAGCAAAAGGAACTAACAGCTGAGGATTACATTCTAAATGAAGTTTACAAATACATCAAGAAACGTTCTGATTACTACCAGGTTGCTGAAGTTGCTAGACCATCCAGAACCAGATCTGAAAGTAGTTTTACAAAAGACTCAGTGATAAATTGGCTGACAGAATATATAGAACAGCTGTGGAAAGGAATCACAGAGAGATTAAAGCATTTTGATAAAGATGGATCAACTGCCTGGAGTGAAGCACCAGCTGAAGGGACATTCTCCATTCTTGGTTACATTGTTGAACACAAAGGATCCATTAAGCCATCTCATTTGACTAAGCTGTGCAGAATTGTGAAGGAGGGTCCAGCTCCAGGCACTAGATCTGCTGTAATGATCACACAGAAAGCCATTGATCAGTGGCCAAGCATACATGGCGGTAAATTCACAACAAATGCCTACATGCAAGGTCTAACATCGTCCACTGTTGCTGCTGCAATGAATAAATAAACTTAAGGTGAGTTATAAACTGTACATTATTGTATTATTATGTTTAGCTAAAACAATTTGTAATTGGTATGTCGTCAATTCAAGAGTTTACTATCATTAACCTATCTAGTGGTGTAAGGGAAAAAAAAGTAAATTCAGAGCTGTGCTCCAGTAAATTTTTTCAAATCTGGAGTCATGGTTCTGATACAGGAAGCTCCTTGCCTGTACCGACTAACAGGCTCAAGTGTCATGATGACTGACCTCTTGTCTTCAATTTTGGCATCTTAGGAATATCCGAAAAGAAAGAAAAACATTTAAGTATTTCATATCAATTATGATGTTTCAAAGTTTAGTCATTCGATGTTCTAAAATTCAATAAAAAAATATTTCATGGGATTACAACATAATTAGACAGAAGAATATGATGATAATAAATAATTGTAATAATCAATAATCCATACTTACAATTAAACTGTAGTATTGGTCTAGTAGAATAACTATGAAGTAGGTACAAGAGCAATAACAGCAAACCACCATCTATGACATCTAAGAGGCAACTAAGGACTGAGAGTGAGGGACAGTTCTATTCATGTTGTGACTTGTACATTGTACAACAACTATATGACCTTGAAAACACTCCATATGTGATCAGTGGGATAATTCTGTGACAGATGAATACTTAATCAATTTATGTCC
This sequence comes from Bathynomus jamesi, assembly GCA_023014485.1. NCBI lineage: Eukaryota > Metazoa > Arthropoda > Malacostraca > Isopoda > Cirolanidae > Bathynomus > Bathynomus jamesi. The sequence goes on along the minus strand of JAJOZX010000364.1, from coordinate 118,123 downwards.
TATTATTTAGTAAAAGAGTCAATTTCTGAAACTTTAAGGTAAAATTGATGTAGGTAAGGGTTATTTTATTTCATTTTGTTTGGCCAAGTTTTGACATGAAAAGACTATATTTTCACTACCGAAATTGATTTGAAAAAAGTTGACAAAATTGACACACCCTACTGTAGTATCATATATCAATGTGCCATTGATATGTGTGGTCAATGTTTGTTATTTTGGGTGTGCAGTATGGTTTCTAAGTTTCACATAGTCACAAATGCTGGAGTTTTGATTGTGAATGCGTGTGTTTTCCATCCTTTTTGACAATTTTGATTACTTCGTAATGTAAATATTGTGTAATTCAAATTATTCGAAATGTTATGTGTGACCCAAACTTTCTGTATATTTTGATATGATAGATACAGTGGTACCTCTCTTAATGAATGTAATCCATTCCATTCAATGGCTCATTAAGAGGAAATTTCGTTATGAGATGCATTAGTTTAATGGGTTTTTCATTAATTGGTTCCAGAGACCCAAGAAAATGCTATATATATGTAATGATGTATAAATTATATTAAATGAAAACACACAAATGAAAACACAAAATATAATACAATAATGCAATAATAATACAACTGTTCACAAGCAATTTCCAATAAGGACTGATGCTACAGTAGGGATGGACACTACGGACACTCGCGCATCACATGTTCCAATGGGCGCTCATTGAGCACTCATTATGTGGAGTATTATGGTCAATAGGAGGCTTCTCATTAAGAGAAAATTCATTATTAGGGTTACTCATTAAGAGAGGTACCACTGTATATGAAATTGTCATTACTTTGAATAATTAAGTCTTGTACCTAAAACAACACAACCTTTTATCTGAGCTTATAGGAAGATATTAAGAATTTCACTTAACTTAATTTTATGTAATCATAATCAGTAGGCCTATCCAAATTTCAATGAGATTTCTTTTGTTCACAGGTCCACAGGATGAGTCAGAAAGAAGTCAGAACCCGAAGCAAATCAAGTTGTCACCTAAGTCATTTGGTGGGGACTGGGAGGGAACTTCTCCCTGCTGAGCTGCCCACAGCCAGAGATCTGGAGGTATGGTTTGTTGAGGAGAGAGATGACTGAGGAAGACAGGAGGAATTACCCAGTTAATGACCTGATTAACAACGGCATTGTTCCAGGGCTACTGGCTCAGTGGAGAAAGGCCAACGCTCTATTCACAGGACTTGTAATCAACACTGAGGTCAGGATCAGGGCTAAAGTGAAGGCACTGTGGGATGAGGCACTGAAGGTGTTCATTGACAATGTGAAGCTAGAGGTCAAAGATAGGTTCATGATGAAACTTGACAAATTGGTGGACATCTTGACCTGTCACGGTGTGATCAGGAGCTGCATTGAGCTTGGGTGCAACCCTGTCTGCAACAGTGAGGTTCACATTGACTGCAGCTGCAGGAGCAAGCAGAAGATAGCAGTGCAGGAGCTTGCCTTCATTAAAGGTCAGAGAGAAAAGGTGGGCAGTGTGGGGGCACACCAGATGGGTCTAGCTGATCACCCTGAGACCAGGAGACAGGAAGCAGTGATGCAGAAACAGGAGCAGAGATGGAAGGCCGAGGAGAGGAGGAGGAGGAAAGCAGAGGAGTCAGCCAAGAAAGAAGAGGAGTTAAGGGAGGAGTCGATGGAGTTGGAGGAGACTGGAGATATATTGGAGAAGGCAGGGAGGAGAGAGGAGGATGAAGACTTCATACCAGAGGCTGCGACAACTTCTTCCTTGCCTGTGGCTAAGAAAAAGAAATACAACACTGAAGATATCACCAACATAGCTCTGGCTAGCTTGAGACATCACACTGGGCTGAGAGAGACTGCAGAGATTGCCACTGCTGCCTGGATTGATGCTGGTCTTATCACAGAGTTTGACACAGCACTGGTGATTGACCACAACAAGGTGAGGAGGGCTCAGGAGAGACTCCCTAATGAAGAGATTAGGGAAAATGGCATCAACTGTATCTTTGATGGGAAATGAGATGCCACCAAAGTGATGATGGAAGCTGAGGGCAGTGACAGGCAGTTTCCTGGCCTCATTAAGGAATAACATTACACAGTGTGCAATGAACCAGGTGGGAAATATTTGTGGCATTTTGTACCAGAGGAAGATGCAGAGGAGAGAAGTTATGCTGAGGTCATTGCTGATCATCTGGTGAACTGGCTAAGAGAGAGAGAGGAGCAGACCAGACCCTTTTGGCCATAGGAGGTGACAGTACTAATGTGAATACTGGCTGGGAGGGAGGAGTAATGCATTATGTGGAGGCCAAGCTTAGCAGGAAGTTGGTGTCGATTGTCTGTGACTTACACACTGGGTAGCTGAGTCTCAGACACCTGGTGACTGCACTGGATGGCAAGACATTGAGCAACAACAAGTGGTCTGGGCCCCTATGGAAGATGTTAGATACTGCCACTGAGCTGGAGATCAACCCAAACTTCACGAGGATCACTGTTGGTCCTCCTCTACCCCATCTCAGTCAGGAGGTAGTCAAGGACCTCGGCACAGACCAATCATATGGCTACAGAATCATCACTGTCATCAGATCGGGAGAGATACCTACCTCAGAGTCTCGCTCTCCTGGAGATTGGGGCCAATCTGTCACAGTAGGTGGGTCACCATGGCTCTAAGGTTCTGCAGATTGTGGATTTCTAAACATTGGCTGAAGGGTAGGAACCTGAAGAATCTGAGGATAATTGTGGAATTCATAGTGGGAGTCTACATGCCAAACTGGTTCAACAAGTTAAATCACAGCTGGGTGGAGGGTCCCAGGCATATACTGTACCAGCTGGAGCTGCTCAGAAGTCAGAAGAAGGAGGTGATAGGAATAGTGATGCCTACAGTGAAGAGATCAGCCTGGTATGCACACTTTGAGGCTGTGCTCCAGGCCATGCTGTGCAGTGAGGTGGAGGAGGAGAGGAGGGAGACAGTGAAGAGGATACTGGAAATCAGAGGTGAAGGAGATGAGGAGACACAGGTAGGAGACTGCAGTGTCAGACCCAGGAAGACTCCTGACATCAACCCAGATGCCACCAAACTCTCAGAGCTTATTGACTGGAACTCCGGTGTGACTGAGCCTCCTCTGACCTGCTCCCTCACCACTGCTGCACAAGAAGTTTCTGGATAGACCAATGGAAGTTCCTGCATGACACACACACACACACACAGTCAGTAGAGAGGTGTGTAAGGATGACAACTGAAGCAGCACAACATGTTTACTCACAAGAGAGGAGGGAGGCGCATATCAGTGGCCAGGTGGCCAGTAGGGAGCTCATGTCCAGGAACAAAAGCAAGGCAGACATGGCATCCTTGGCAAAGTTCAAGAAACCTATCTATATTTCTAAGTTTTAATATTGAAATACAATCAAAATGTCTTTAATTATATGTAATGTATGTAAAATGTAGTTATATACTGTAGGGTTTTACTGATTCTCATTTCTCAAGTCTTTTATTTTTAAATTCATGTTTTTTCTTTCCAGCCACTCAGCTTTCGCAGCCTCAAATTAAGTATTCATTGAGTCAATTTAGTCATGCATAGGCAGATACTGTAATTAATGAAAAAGTGCTTAAATCATTGTAATAGGGCATCTTGCTAGAAATAGCTCTGGAGTTAAAATCTAGTCCAGTATTTAGCCCTGATAGTCCCTGTTGAACTCAAGAAATGGCAAGATCATAATCTATTACTAAAGCCAGAAGGTATGTTTTGAAGTTTAGCACTAAGGATCCAGAACTTAAGTGCTCTTTCTAGGCAGACAATCCAGTGTTGTGCATGAGTCCAAAATTCTTGAAGCATTTCCAGTGTGCTTTGGCTTATACACCTTTAATTAAGCTATTGCATGTGAATTCATTAAGTGCCTATACACATTGTCTTGTCCAGCTAAATTGGGAAATAAACAAGTGAGAAGAATTCATGTGAATATAATGCAGTTGAAATCTAGGAAGTTAAGACCCTCCAAAGTTTAAGATAGTTATTTAGAATTGTAGTGTTTTGTACATAAATTATCTTTATGCTCATTATCATCACTAACTTTATTAACCCCATCATCATTTAATTTAAGATTAAAGTTTCTTATTGTCTAAAACCTCCAGAATACATTGTAACTAATTATTGATACAGTTTTTGTTCAAGTCTAGAAATGGGAGGTTTCAAGTTGTTCTATTAAATCAAGTTATAAATAAAACTGAAAAACCCAAATTTCTAGTTTGCTTTCTATAAATCATTACATATCAGTCATGTTACATGATGGGGAGATCAGTTCCACATTTGATCATCACAGGGAATAAGACTAGATAAAAAGTCATACACTGGAATAAGGTTTACTAAATTTGATGATATTTTAAAGTGAAGGGAAAATTCTTGAATTAATTTTCAGTAGCATAGGTCTTGCCTGTACTGTGCTTGTTCCTCTTTATTGTTTATCCTAAAGTCCTTTCTCTTCCTTTTCTGCCTGAACACCTTTTTTCTTGCACCCACTCCTTAACATTCCAGCATATACTGTTTGCTTTCCATTGCTTGAATGCACTGTGGTGGTCTTGGTCTTCCTGCTTGACATTTTTGTGAATGGTCCTTGCTCACTTGATGTCCAGTGTACTGGTTGGGAAAAGATCTTTGAGTCTAGCTTCATCTCCTGCCTTCCAGTCTATTCACTCACTTTGCATGTACTTCGTGGCTGGCCAGTAGAATTGGATTCTTACCATATAGGAAGAACTGTTTCCAGAGTCAAATCCAGGTGGGTTCTCCAGTTTTCCCACAACAATACAATAAAAAAATACTTGCAAAAATTGCTGATTTTTCGTAAACTTCAACTTCAAATATAAGTAGCCAGGAGTGGTCAAATCTGGATTTTAAAGCCATATTTCGATTTAGCACATAAAAATGCATCATTTGGTCACTAGTAGTCTTTGAAAATCTAAAGATTTCACTTTGCTCCCTAAAATTGACACACCCTAGTACCGCATTCCTCTTTTGAAAATCTTTATTAATATAACTAGGCCTATATAGAGCTATAAAAGAGTAACCAGCTGGTTACAGTACTTTTTAAAGTTCCAGTCAGTTTCAGTTCCAGCCAGAACTTAAAATATTGGTTCCAGTGCATCCTTATTCACAAGCATAAAAATGCAATAAATACACAAAATTACAGTATTACAGGGAGTTTTCGATTTATGCCATAGTTACATTCCAAAAAATGTGACGTAATTGGAAATGATGTAAATGGAGCTAATTTTCCAATTGAAAATAACTAATGTAGAAGAGTTACATTCCTCAGGCCAACTTTTGCTACCTAAAACACATTATTTATGCATATAATATGAGCCCGAGACATCTTATTTCTGAATATATTAAATATTAAACAAAAAATAATCAATAAGCAATAAAAAGAATTACAGAAAAAATAAAAATAAAAATTTAATTCTCAGTTACTTACTGATGACCTGGAAGTGAGCAAGATGTGGTACACTGTTGCTCGAAGGAAGTAGGGTACTGGTGATCATCACTGAGCCCCATGAAGAAAAAATGAGTAGAGTGAATTGGTTTTTCTTTTTTTCTTTATAGAGGTTGTGGTAATATTAAAGATTTTCTTCAATGGCTCTTGATATTTTACCACTGTGTTCTCTGTTAGAGTCATCATCAGCAAAAATTTGGAAGCCCTACTGTATGTAATAAAAGGCTTCAGCCATGTGTTTTTTTTGTTAAAGTTCAAGCAGGCTGTTCGTCACTGTGACCATCATCTTCCACTTCAGTTTGCTTGGTTAACTCCAGTAATTCCCCATTGAACAACTCTTCAGTGTGAGATTCAAGCACCTTGTTGATATCTTGGTGGCAAAATACTGAACTACATGATGTTAAATTGAGTTTGGGGACATATTTTGAAACTTGTATCTCAAAAAATTTGCAAGGTTAATTTGAATAAATGTAAATCAGGCAGATGTAAATTGATTACTCCATGTATTATTACATCAACAAAATTTTTTGTATTGATTTGCTGTGGGGGATATGGGCCCTCCAAAAAAAATTAGGACATATTTTGGAAGTTATCATATCTTAATTAATGACTGATGCTTGTTTTTTGCGAAATTCTCTACCATAAACAGTTTAAATTTTTACTCAAATCCAATTAGAAGCAAAGTTATGACATTTGGAACTTCAGTAATTTTTTGCGGACCTCCATTTGGTGGGGGTCCATATCTCCCAGTGTATTTGTTCAAATAAATTTTAAGTAACATTTTCATGATCAGGTCAAATATACTCTATATAGAAATTTTGAAGCAAATCTGTGATTTAGTGATGTACATCACTGCATGATCTGTCATGGAATGCACCTAATATATATATATATATAATAATATATATATATATATATTGGGTTGGCAAAAGAAAAGGGAGACCTTTTAAATCCTTCATATCTTGGCAAATATGGTACATAGAATCATGAAATTTTAGTATGTTAGTTCTAGGTAATTTTATGGATTGTATGCCATCTTTTAGCATTTTAGCTGAGAAATTGGATTTATGGTGAATATTCCAGAAAAATCTTGCTAGTCATAGGTTCATAGGTTCAAGTTGATAAGTAAAGCGATTTAAATTAACATAAGCCAACTGCAGGAGGTTTGGACAAGCTTCTCAAGAAAATTAATAAAACAGGAGATACCAAAGAATACCTGGTAGCGGTATTCTTTTTTTGACACCAAACAGTCCTGATTTAAAACCTGTCAATTATGGCCTTTGGGAAAATTTGTCACAGAGAATTTATTGGGCCATAGTCAGAAATGTCACTCATTTATGACAGCAGCTTCTGGAAAAATGGGATGAGCTACCACAAGAACAAATCAATAAAGCCATAGATGAGTTCCATCCTAGACTGAAAAAGGTTGTAGAAGTTTGTGGTAAACATATTGAGCAGTTTTTTAACATCAAGGTAGCACCATATGAGAGTACTGTGTAACTTTTTATCTGCACATACAATGCAGTAGTAGTGTAAATGGAGAATTTCCAGTGGCATAAAGAAATGTTCAATAAATCCGTAATTTTCATTAGTTTTTTTTTAAATCCACTCACCATATAGGAAATTTACTTAGTTGTGGGTTATGAAAAAAATACTGAACTCTGACCATAACTTTGGATTTTACAGCCATAGTTTGAGGTCCCCTTTTTTTTTGCTGACCCGATATATATATATATATGTATATATATATATATATATTTGAGATACCAGTCTTAAATTTTGCTATTTTTTTGTAAAAATTAACATCACTGACTTCAGTTCATGTTTGTAACTCTCATTTTTGCTTGGTAAGTCATAGAACTTCCTTGATTTCAAATTTGAACTCCTGAGGGTTCTCTCTTTAAAATAGTATCGCATATGTCTACATTAGATAAACTTTGAATTATGATGTTGAGGTTGACATTAACATGGAATGGCCCTGTGATGATTTGATATGGAATGATCCCTTAAGCCTAAGCCTATTCTGATGATATTTTGAAACTTAGATCAAGAATGCATGTATAAGAATCATTCAAATGTATTAACCCTTTAATGCTGAATGTTTTTGTAGGGTTAAGTCGAAATGCGTGTATTTGAAAAGTTAACTAGAGGCAACATGTGATGGTAAAGGGTTAAAATAATAAGGATAAGAAAGCCTTAGAAAGGAAGTGCTAGTCAGTTTCCAGGCAGTATGAGAAGATTGGCAGAAGTGATGCTTAGATTTAAAAAAAAAGAGGAGGGAAATAGTTCCAAATCCTATAAAAAATAGGAAAAGTAACCCAAATACCCAACATAATGGTTGTATTAATCTAAAAGTGATGCCAACAGAACAAAGAACCATACTGCACACACTGCTCAGATTTTCTGATTAATCATACAAAAATATACAGTAGACTCGCAACTTACGCAGATTTTTCTTACGTGGTTTCAACTATATGTGGGTTATAATTTTACAATTTCGGTGCTTTAAGGCAGCGTACACACATCTCACCTTCTTCCGCATTCACAATGCCATGGAGGATGGCACTAACAAGTGTTATGGCATGCTGGAAGGAATTCAACATTGCCAATTGCATCACTTTTGTGTTATAGGTATGTTATACGTATAACAGAGTTACAATATATAGTGATTTAGGGGATTTTTTTTGGTTTCTGACCATGTGGTTTTTGGCCTTATGCGGGGTCCCAGGAACATAACCCTGGTGTAAGTTGCGAATCTACTGTATATATACCAGCTGGGCCAAAAAAACTATTACCCAACTTTTGAAAACAATATTGTGGCTCACCCTGTATATTGATCTTACTGCTGAGGCTGTATGTTGTACCCATACTTTTACTCTTTCAAACTCTGGCTTTGAATCTAGATTCAACACCCCAGGAGTAGAGGTACAGGCTCACAACTAGAGGGAGGTATCAGAATATGGTGCTCAATTGAAAGGTGGTCAAAGTTAGCAACTGATACTTTCAGATGACAGTCAGTTTCTCCATAAATAATTAATTTTCCTAGTTTTTACACAAAATAATTAATTTATTTCCTTTTTCATTTCAGACCTTCATTCTGCTATAGTTGGTGAAGAAGTTACAACATAATGAAATACTCTTTGGAAGATGAAGCATTGATATTGAACCTGCACAAGGAGAAACACTGGGGGTGCAAAATGAATGAAGAAAGAGTTTCCAAATAAATGATGGATGATACCTGGACTTCAATATCTCATAAAGAAAATCGATATCACAGGGTCAACCAAACAAAAAGAAGGCAGTGGAAGGCCAAAAACATCATGTACTGAGGAAAATATTGACACGGTTTCAAGTTAGTGATGGGACGATTAATCGGAATCGAGAATCGGAAGAATCAAGCATTTTTTAGGAATCGGAATCGAGAGAATTGTACCATGATTTCCGATTCTTAAAACGATTCTTTAACTTTTAATTGAACCAGTTTTGCAATGTGAACTTTAAAATTTAAATGAAAGAGGATAACAAATTTTATTTTTATTGTATTGTAGCTATACATTAAAACATGTATATCCATGATGTGTAATCAAGAAGATTAAAATGAATTGTTACAACTTACAGTTGATTTTTATTTTTAAACCAATCTATTATAATTTATATTACCATACTCATAATGTAAATAGTTAATCTTACCAGAGTAAAATATGACAATTTCCAGAAAAACAAGTATAGAATTATATTTAAAAATATTGAGAATTGGAATCGAGACTTTTTAGTGGTATCGGAATCGGAATCGTTAAAAATTTTGGTATCGTCCCATCACTAGTTTCAACCATGATAGGCAGTCAAGAAGAATGGCCCAATGGGCCAACACCCACAAGTCTGTTAGAGAAATTTAAAAAACTACTGGTATTTCTCACTCTAGTGTTCGTAGTATAGTAAAAGATGATCTGGGTCTTAATGTTTTAAAAGAGTCGAAGTTCATAAGCTCTCTGCATCAAATAAGCAAGCAAGAGTTGAAAAATGTCATGCTCTGTTAGATCAATTTCCAGACAGAGAAGTGTCGAAAATACGGTTCAGTGATGAGAGGACCTTTACAGTTGCTTCAACAATAAACACACAATATGACTGAGTTTATGGAAGACAGGACAAAAAATCTATCAGTCTAGATCGACTTTGCGGGGAATGTCCACATTTTTCTCAAAAAGTCATGGTTTCCATCTTTATTTCAAAGTTCGGGAAGTCAGAGATTGTTTTTGTTGATCAAAATGCCAAAATCACTGCTGCTTATTACCAAGAAAAAATCCTTGATGCGGTACTGCCATCAGTAAGGGAGAAGTCAAGGATGCAAGAGTGCATTGATAGAGGAGGAGGGCACATTCTGCATAATCTTGGACTCAATTAGGTACTAGTGTCTCTGAGCAACTGATGCCAACTGTATAGAAACAAAGTTTTTCTACTTGTGTTTGTATAACAAAATAATGGTTACAGTTAGCAAAAATCCAACTTCATGAGATAGACCATGAAATTCTATACAGGACACATATTGAATTGTACAAATAACATTTGATAAAGGTAAAATTATATTGTTCAAAATCAGGGTAATAGTTTTTTTGGCCCACCCTGTGTGTGTGTGTATATATATATATATGAAAATTATTTCCCGAAAGTAACACGTGAAAAATATTTATGATGAATAAAACCACGAAGGAAAGGAAACAGAATGGTGCTCAAGCGCTTGAGCACCATTCTGTGTTTCCTTTCCTTCGTGGTTTTATTCATCATATATATATATATATTATATATATATATATATATAAAACAAAAAGACCAGGATGATGGCTTTGAACATTTAATGCAAATGTTTTGACCCAAGTGAGGGTCATCATCAATGCAATGCTTTACAAATTGAAAGGTTGCACTGATGATGACCCTCACTTGGGTTGAAACATTTGCATTAAATGTTCAGAGCCATTTTATTTATCATCAAACTTCGGTTCCTCAAGAATGATTCTGTTGCATATATATATATATATATACATACTGTATATTAGTGTGGACCAAAATGGGGGGTAAATTATAAAGTTGAAGAAATCCTTGTTCCACATTAATGCCCTTGTTCCTTTGGACCAGATAGACATGTCAGCAAAATTTTGGTCAAATATGAGAATATTTAGGGGTCCCGAGATTTAATGACTTATAAAATTTTTCCAATGAATAGGCGTACTTAGAACATCAATGATCAACTCAACTCTTGAGTTGCAACTTATGAAAAAATTTCTTCTTATTTAAGAAATTTTTGGTGTTAATAGATTACAAAAACAATCTTAGATCATTATTTCAGAGAAAATTATTAATAAGGAAAACAAAAATTTTGGATAAAATATATTATCCTTAATTGGTCAACTCTAAATTAAAGGCTTTGCCTAATTGGCTTGAACCTTTTAGTTATCCTTTTTATCTCCTAATTTAACTGGTTTATTTTACTATTTCAGAAATTTAATTTTTTAAACTAAAAATGGCTACTCGTTCTAAAACTAAAGTTTGGCTCATTGGCCATTTATATAAAGATATACTTTGTTGCCGCTTACCTACAAAACTGCAAGTTTTGCAAAAATATTTCTTCCATCAAAAAGAGGAAAAATTGGGACGAAGAAGATCCATTAATCTTTGCTTAGATGAAGTGATGACCTACTGGGAGAAAGCCAGGATTCCCACAATGCGTAGAGACAGTGCCATCCGAAAGATTGACTCTTTAATAAGCTTTTATGATAAATTGATGAAAAACAGAAAAAGGCCTGAGGAAAAATGCCGTATTGAAGAGTTCAAGATTTAAAAAATCAAACAGTCTTAATCATGAAGGAGGCACTCAACTCTAAACAGCGAAGAGATGATTATAAAGAATTTTTTCAACTTGTTCTCTTGTTTTTTGGAGAAGAAAGCATTTCTAATACTCCCTTGAAGAGACCTGGAGTGTACCATCATGCAAGATGGATGGCAAAAGGAATTTATGCATTTAAGCTTTTTCTTCTCCAAAATCAATTTAAGATGACTAAAAAAGAACTTGATGCAATAACAGAAATTTGTTTATTTGTTGCATTGGTATATGCAAAATCTTGGGCAAAAGCTTCTCAACCAGAGGAAGCCCCAAATGTTGATCTTAAATTTTGCAAGATCTTGCAATAATGGAGGAAAATTCTTTGATATCAAGTGTTATCAAGCAAGCCCAAAATGCCATTAAACGACATCTGTGGTACCTCTCAGAAACACTTGTTGGATTAAGCTTCTTTGACAAAAGCATATCCCTTGAAGAAAAGGAGCAAATGCGAAATAATATCAAAATGCCTCAAAGAAATAAGGGACTGAAACATTTAGAAGCAAAGGTAACCCTAGCTTCTTTTAAAGAAAAAAGGATTTCTGATTTTGTTACTTCAAGGACTAAATCTCTCTTTGATGCTCTACATCTCAATTCTCTCTTCACTGAAAATTCTGCATCAACATGGGGAATAGATCCTGAGTACCAAAGAGGCTGTGCTAGAGTTCGTGCCCTTAGAGTGACAAATGACACAGCTGAGTGGGGTGTTGCATTGATTGAAAAATTTAATCAAGCAGTGACAACTAAAGAAGAGGACAAACAATACCTGCTCAAAACAGTTTTCAAGAATCGTAAAGAATTTCCAACAAAAAATAAAGCAGAACTTATGAAAATGAGGAAAAACTAATTTTTTCAGCATTAAAAGGAAAAGTGCAATTTTCTCGGGACCCCTAAAACTTGACGTAGAGGTTTCAAATTTTGTAATTTGATTAAGGTAAGCAAAAGGAATAACATTACTCATGTGGAACAAAGATTTTTAAACCTTCATTTTTTTGGTCCACACTACGAGTGTATATATATATAATATATATATATGTGTGTGTGTGTGTGCACAAAATTTGTAAATACTATATAAAACCATGTTTTAAAGAAATGTAAAGTTTAAAAGCTACTAAAAAATGATTAGATATTAAAAAGGTAATACACTGAACTATTTTTCAAACCCCAAAATCACAGGTTCTTGATCAGATCCATTTAGGAAGAAGGTTAAAGGCAGACCCTTTTAATTTATTTTTTTTAGTGGCTTTTAAACTTTATATATATTGAATAACATGTTCTGTGATAGTGACGCAACTAACCAGAAGCTTAAGACACAATAAAAGACGTGTAGCAAAATGACAGTTATAATTTTTTTTTTTTTTTTTTTTTTTTTTTTTTTTTTGTGAAGTAAAAAAAGTCTCCTTTAGTTTTATCTCATTTAAGCTGTGTTAGGTTTTGCATGGGGACAAATGCATAAAACTGAAGAATCTGTTATGGTATGTAAATAACTCAAAATCATGAATACCCAAATGATACCTTGTAGAAGGACTTAAGATGAAAAGTCGGAACAAAAATTCACCATTGTTTAGTGAAAGTCTCCTTACAACTTTAGTTGATTATAGTTTTAACATTTATTTTGTTTACATTCAAGAATAATTAGGTGGTTTTAAGTGTGCTGCGTATGGGTGGTTAGATGTAGATATGCCTTAGAATACAAAGCTGTGGCTTCTAAGGTTTATGATGACTTCTCTTTCTCCTTATCTTAGAGGACAGAAACAATAAACCAGTTCTTAGTGAACAGCAAAGAATCTTGACCTGGGATCCACAGGAATTTAATAATAATAATAATTTCAAACAAAATGACATCGCTTGAAGCATACCAAGGAGATGATTCGCTGCAAACAAATCGAGCAAATCGAGAAAGACCAGCGGACCTTTGGTGGTCAATAATTAAAAAAACTTTATTCGTCGTAGGATCTTCCGCTCTTGTCTTCGCAGCCCTTAGTAACACTTTAACATAGTAAGTTTATCGTTTATTAAATTAAGGGTAAGGCCTTAAGTAATAATAAAATTCAAATTAGGAGTTTTGGAACAAGAAGCTTAATGGATTAGGCTTAAGTTGTAAAGGTAGACCCTTAGATCCGCGAGTTTTTTAAAATAACTTTATTTTTAATAACAATATATATTAAAAATTTAGACTACTTTCCATACACTTCATTCGCATTTGGTATTTAGTCATTTGCAGAGGTTTTGGGGAGCATCTGGCAACTTTTGGCAACATCGGTGGGAGAATATTTTGATGACATTCGGTCATGACCCCTTTAATCTCTTTGTTTATGGTAAGGAAGCGTAGAATAGAACTTCATTTATTGTATTGAACTTTACTGAACATGAAAATAATTGGAAAAATTTATTTCATTGTTTGGAATTAAGCTTAAATCCGATGGTATTTCTGTGCATACTGGTAGTCTACATTACTGAATATTTCTTAATTTGGGGTCATAGTTTATTTTGTGAATTATTTAAAGATTAAAATAAGCAAAATCAAAACATTAACTCTGAATTCATATTGTAATCTGTGTGAAATTATGCATACAAGAATTCATGCATAATTTGTACGCATAATTTATGTGAAATTACATGTACAAGACTGAAACTTGGTTTGTTTAATGATAAAGACAATCTGTAGTATGTAAAGTATAACCAGGTTATGGGATACCGTACTGTGTATGGTTAATGTACTGTCTAGTTAAAGCTAATGTTTTCATTTAGATATTGGGTAGCTTAGGTGGTGGATAATATGGTAATAGGCAACCATACTGAGTGTCATATTCATAAGGGTAAATGATTGCGCAATGTTACTTTGTAAGTAGCCCCCTTTTACCCAGATCCACCTTCTTATTTGGTGGTTGGGTTTAAAAACAGCTTTTTAGTCTTTATGAATTTAGTAACAGTACTCATTTTTTAGACAGGTTGTTATTATGGCCCATTATTAAATACAGTATCAAGTTTAGTTCACTGCTCACATTATCCAAAACCTTTTACTTGAAAACTGTGCCAAGACAGTTAATTGGTGTGATTATTTTCATGAAGTAGAAGAGTAAACCTTAGTTGGTTGATCATATATTTTTTAGTTATCTATACCTGCACAATATTACTAGGACTGCATGATTATGGGATTGTATTCTTATGTCATGGTAGAAGTATCTGTACCACTTTTGCTAAATAGTCAAATTAACATTACTTTTATTTAGTAGTTTAATTCAAAGAATACTTAGTAACTTACTGTATTTTAGGATCCTTCTGTGTGGGATACATAGTTTATTGGGTTCTTGGATCTTTCTACACTGTCATGGATATGACTGGGAAACCAGAGTTCCTCAGGAGATACAAAATCCAACCTGGAACCAATGAACATGTGGAAACCAATCGGTTATTAAAGGTGTGTGTCATTGGGAAGGGCTATTTTTTATATGGTTGAAGAATATATATGTGTGTATACAGGGTGTTTCATAACATGTGGGATGCACTTTCAGGATGGATTCAGGACCTGAAAACAATTAAAAAAGTTTATATAAGCATATGCCCAAAATCGCTTTGTTTCCGAGTTACAGCCTGTTTTGTGTTCCAGCAATTCTTTCCGCAAACTGTTTACAAACGCTGCTTACCAACAATGTGAGTGTGCACGAGACTTATTTCATGTATGGCCTCGCCGATTGTAATGTTTCGTACACTCTATGACACTGATCAAAAACTGCAAGAATGCACTCGCTGAGCCCCTATACTGGATATAGAGATGATCACTAGACACAGGAGAAATACCAAGCATCCTGAAGAGCGTGAACATAGTCCCAATATATAAAGGAGGAGATCAATCCGAGGCCAAAAACTGTAGGCCAGTGTTGCTTACATCTCATCTTACTAAAATATTTGAAAGAATAGTTAGACAGAAAATCTATGACTTTCTGGAAGCTCAGAAAAAATTCAATGATAACCAACACAGGTTATGGTCAGGCAGATCATGCCTATCACAACTAATGAAACACTACAACAACATTATTGATGCACTTGAAAGTAATGAAAACTACGATGTACTATACACAGACTTTGTTAGTGTGTTCAACAAGTGTGACCATGGAATCATAATACATAAACTGAAATATATGGGAATAACAGGAAAAGTAGGGAAATGGATATATAATTTCCTTAGTGAGTGGCGGCAAGTCGTTACAGTACAGGAAGTATCTTCATCAGAATCAGAGGTCCTCAGCTCAGTACCACAAGGGAACAGTATTAACTCCACTACTCTTTATAATCATACTAACTGACATAGGTGAGGATGTTACCAGAGACAGCACAGTAACATCCTTTGCAGATGACACAAAGATCAGTAGAAAATTAAGAAACCCAGAAGATATAGGATCTCTACAAACTGACATAAACAGAATCTACAAGTGGATGGAAGACAACAATATGAAGTTTAACACTGAGAAACTTCAGCTGTTATGGTACGGAAAAAGAGAAGACCTAAAATCTATGGAATATTATACCCCAAATGGACAGGAAATTCAGAGAGATTTCAGAGCAAAAGATTTAGGGGTTGTAATGACAGATGATGCAAAATTTGAAACACAAACTAAGATAGCAATAAACAGAGCAAAGAGAATAATGGGACAGATATTGAGAACCTTTAAATGAAGGGATAGGAGTGTAATGATTCCTCTACCAAAAACCCTGATCATACCCAAACTGGAATACTGCTTGGTCCTAACATCCCCATATATAAAAGAAGACCTTAGACAGCTGGAAGGGATCCAGAGAAGCTTCACAGCCAAGATCAATGGGTGCAAAGAACTAAATTACTGGGAAAGGTTACGCGAACTAGACCTATATTCACTGGAAAGGAGAAGAGAGAGATACACCATTATTTACACTTGGAAAATAATGGAGAAACTAGTCCCTAATCTTACTCCGAACATAACTCCCCAAACAATGATGGAAAGTAGAAATGGTAGACTGTGTCGTATTCCCAAATTGAAGGTGAGACAGGGAACATCCTTAACCCTGAAAGAAAATAGTTTTGTGGTGAGAGGACCAAAACTGTTTAATCAGCTGCCCAAAGACCTAAGAAACACTAAGGGAGTTGCAGTGGACATCTTCAAAAGAAGACTAGATGCCTGGCTCAGAACAATCCCCGATGAGCCGGGTCGAGTGTACCTGGCTATGTGAGGTGGAGAGCACAAGAAACCAACTTACTACTTCACCAGGCCAACTCGAGAGGAGGGGCAACAAGCTTGACCTTCGCGAAATGAGGAATCATCATGCAGAACCTTTGTAAGGTTGTTTCAATATTGTTGAGTATATAGATCCATCAGTCAGTCAGAGGTGCATCGCAGTATTTCACAGTTCATATTCATAACTTTTTACTGTGAATAAGTGCAGTCCAGTGAAAAAAAACTTAAAAGTTTTTGTGCTCTTCAGTGATAGTGTGCATTTGAAGAGAGAATGGAGGCTTATTCAAACAGAGAAATGGCAGACATGCAT
This sequence comes from Bathynomus jamesi, assembly GCA_023014485.1. Classification (NCBI taxonomy): domain Eukaryota; kingdom Metazoa; phylum Arthropoda; class Malacostraca; order Isopoda; family Cirolanidae; genus Bathynomus; species Bathynomus jamesi. The sequence goes on along the minus strand of JAJOZX010000364.1, from coordinate 101,250 downwards.
CTTGTGTATGGACTTGCCGAGTGAAATGTAGCCATAGCAAGATGTCTGTATGTGGAAAGGTTTCTGAATCAGTGTCTGCCAGATAAGATGACCTTTCAGAGAATAGACGAGTGTCTTGGTGATACAGGATCATTCAACAAGCAAGTTTCAGATGGTTATAATGTTTCAGACCAACAAAGACCCTAGGATCCACTCATGGCTGGTCTACCTAACTGTGTTCGTAATTGTGTATTGTGCATGTCCTCCATGGTGGTGGAGGAGACCTACAATTTTACATGGGTTCCGAACCACAAGGAACATAAGAACATAAGAAATTTTTATAGTGGGCACACTAGGGGCCACGTTGGCCCATCGAGGCGGCTCCACTATGTAAGAACTGCCTGTACATTGGCAATAACCAATTTTTACAAAACTGAATAATTATGAATTTAAAACTAATTAATTATCAATTTAAAACTAATTAATTATCAATTTAAAACTAAAGATAGAATCTCTGGATCCAGAGGATCAAGAACTGTTGAGTTGGAGGAGCGGGTCCTGAATTGCATGGAGGAACATCCTGGTGTCAGCACCTGAAGGATAGCAGCAGCAGAAGGTGTAAGATACATAAATGTGTGGAAAATTTTATGGGAACAACAGCTTTACCCATATCCCATTCAGAGAGTACAAGGCCTTACTGAAGTTGATTTCCCACCACAAGAGGCTTTTTGTACTTGGTTCCTTCAACAGTGTGCTCGTGATCCTCTTTTTCTATCCTCTGTGTTTTTTTCTGATGAGGCTTCCTTCACAAGAAATGGCATGATCAATTTTCACAACATGCATCAGCAGGGATGCCACTCAGAAATTTAAAAAAACCCAACATTCACTTGTAAAAAATCCCAAGATTAAAATCCCAAGATTAAAATCCCAAGATTAAAATCCCAAGATTAAAATCCCAAGATTAAAATCCCAAGATTAAAATCCCAAGATTAAAATCCCAAGATTAAAATCCCAAGATTAAAATCCCAAGATTAAAATCCCAAGATTAAAATCCCAAGATTAAAATCCCAAGATTAAAATCCCAAGATTAAAATCCCAAGATTAAAATCCCAAGATTAAAATCCCAAGATTAAAATCCCAAGATTAAAATCCCAAGATTAAAATCCCAAGATTAAAATCCCAAGATTAAAATCCCAAGATTAAAATCCCAAGATTAAAATCCCAAGATTAAAATCCCAAGATTAAAATCCCAAGATTAAAATCCCAAGATTAAAATCCCAAGATTAAAATCCCAAGATTAAAATCCCAAGATTAAAATCCCAAGATTAAAATCCCAAGATTAAAATCCCAAGATTAAAATCCCAAGATTAAAATCCCAAGATTTGCTGTATATGTTTAAAGAAATCCCAATTTCCCAAGGTATTGCTGAAAATGCCAAGATCTTTGGATAAATCCCAAGGAGTGGCATCCCTGCTCATCAGTGGGCCAAAGAGAATCTGCATGCCATCAATCCAGTCAAGGTACCAACAACAATTTAGTATCAATGTATGGGAAGGACTTATTGATGACAACTTAATCAGTCCTTTTGTTTTGCCTGGAAGATTAACAGGAGAATCTTATTCCAATTTTTTAAGGAATGATTTAAGCAATTTACTAAATGAAGTTCCTCTTGGTGTCTGACGTCTTATGTGGTTTATGCATGATAGCGCTCCACCTCATTTTAGTCGAGTAGCCAGAGACTGTTTGGATGACCATTTCCCTGATAAATGGATAGGCCATGGAGGACCCATTGCATGGCCTGCTCACTCCCCAGACCTGAATCCACTCAATTTTTTACGTGTGGGGTCATGTAAAATCCATCATTTACATGACACCCATTGACACTGTGGGTGGGCTATGATGAGGCGTGTTCAGGCGTGTATTCAAGTGCAAGGCAGTCATTTTGAGCACTTCCTTTAAAGGTAAGGTGGATACTTGCTGGAACATATAACAGGCTGTAACTCGGAAACAAAATGATTTTGGGCATATGTTTATATAAACTTTTTGCATTGGTTTCAGGTCCTGAATCCATCCTGAAAGTGCATTCCACATGTTATGAAACACCCTGTATATATACATGTACACTTAAATACATAAGTACTTGGTTTGTATCCCTGTTATGCTGAAATCCAGAAGTTCTTGCAATATTTCTCCACTTATCCTGGCTATGTTGTAAATAATTTAGAAAGTGGCTGAAATAATCTTGAAATTTCTCATGTTGCCAATATTGTATATCCTTCTGTCACTTGAGCATAGAGAAAGCTCAACTAATTAATGTGGAAAGTGACCAGAAAGATCATCAGTAGTGACTGCAGAAAGGATGTCTCTTATCTGATCATGCCAAAACCAATTATCAGGATTCTGCATGTTGTGAACATTGCATGGGTGACTGAAATAAGTGGAATACTACTCAGTAGTACAATCCTTGAACATCTCCAATGCTTTACATGTAGAAGATATGTAGTGCATAGAAAATCCTTTATTCCTAAAATCATAAATATAGTTCAAAAGAGTGGGTTATGGAAGTGGAGAGTAGGACTCTCAAGTTCTGGAGATAAGGTATTAACTGATGAGTCCATATGTTAGTACAGTAGTTCATATCTGGAGATTGAATGGTAGTGTGGGAAAGTCAGTCTGAAGCCTTCCATCCTCAGTACTCAGCCCACTGTGAAACATGGTGGAATGTATGTTAAAATGTAGGAAGCAATTTGGTATGGCAATAAAACAGACTGAGTTTGTAGTGACATTTAAATCCCTAAAGTTGCATGGAAGTGCTGAAAAATCCTTATTTATTATCACTATACCAGCAAGGCATTCTTAGCTTTGATCAAAATGTTTTCTGGAACATAAAGTTCTCTGTTGCACATCTGTTTTTACTTTGACTGAACAATAAAAGAAAAGAGATTAAACTTCAACCAGTATCATGAAACACTGACAGAAATCTTATTCAATTCTTATGGGAGGATCTATATTAGCAGTTAAGACAGGGTGTCTACAAAGTCCTAAAATCCTAAAAAGTAAAAAAAAGTTATAAAAACTGAAAGGTCAAATAAATTAATAAAAAGCCACAAAATTCACTGTTGGGTCATAATTTTTTTTTTTTTTTTTACTACTACTACTACTACTACTACTACTACTACTGTTGCACACTGGTATTTGTTAGTAAATATGCAATAATGACAAAAATTAAATAAAAAATATGAGGAAGTATTAATAAATGTATACTAAAATTTTCTTCTTTGTCCACAAATGTCAATGGTCTGTCATTTTTGCTACATATAGTGGTGTAGTAGTTAGCATTGCTTACTACAAATCCATCGACCTTGGGATCGAGACCTGGTGATGGTAGGCACTGTGCAGCAAAACCCAGCTGTTCATCCTTCCACACAAAGAAATTAGTTGGTAGATAAGTTGGTATGGTACCCAGGGTATGGATTCCACATTAGACTGTAGGTCTAAGGCGGAGTGACAGGCTTGACCTTTGTCAGAATGAACAATTCAAACAGAAGCAAAACCAAGGTGTTTTATATATACATATATAAAGAAAAATTCATAAAATTTTTATAGCAAGTCATAAAAAGTGATAATATTTCATGTTATAAGATTTGTAGACACCCTGTAAGAACACTACCATCCACACTCACAAGATAGTGCAACCAGGGCCAAATTGTTAGTTAAAATTTTGTAGACTCCATCACATAGGGTTACTTGTTAAGGTGCTTGTCTGTGCAAAGGGTGGTACCATCTATTACTGGAATACCTGATGGCACAGACTAGCTTATTTTGGTGGGAGGGTTGGGGGGTAGTCCATTCATTTTCTATGAAATTTGCTCCAACCTTGCTCGACTCAGTTGAAACCCCAGAACAGTGTCCAATATTTTCATCTTTAAATAAAATTGGAATAACATGGAATGGCATAGGTTACAGTCAGGGATGGGGTCAAATGCAATTGCCCAAATACAAATATAGATACAAATACACTTTTTTTTTTACGGCCAAATTCAAATGCAGATACAAATATTCGAATTTATAAATCCCCAAATACAAATATAAATACAAATATGAAGCTTCAAATACAAATAAAATGCAAATACAATTTTTACTGTATTTGCAAATTTCGTACCAATTTCATCCTAAATATAAATGGATAATATTTACTTGACTTTGGCTACCCCTCAAGTAAGACAATACTGGTATAGTACTTATTGTATAAAACTTAACATTGCAATACTTTGGCTCATATCAAAGTAGACTTCATTTTCATACCAAGGCAAGAAAAGTAACAAATTCCTCTTGTTTATTATTTTTATTAGAGAAAATTATTTCACACTTCTTGATATTTCTGCACTTTTGCATAATTAAAGAAAATAAATTCATATTTCTCAATGTTTGATTTTTACTGTTCATATCAATTTGTAGTTATATGCACAGTTATATTACATTAGTGTATTTGACTGTATTTGAAGCAAATACGGCAAATAAAAGGCTCAAATACAAATTCAAATACAAATATGCAGCTTTTTAAATTCTCAAATACAAATGCAAATATCCATTTTTGTGTATTTGTAAATACAAATACGTATTTGACCCCATCCCTGGTTACAGTCAACATAATTTACTCTCCAGGAATGCATTTTCATTATGAAATGTTACTTGGTTTAAATAGGGAATTTAGAACTAAGAAAGTGCTGAATAAGGACCCACTTCAGTATTGGTGAAAAATTTGTTTAAATGGACAATGGACACAAGTGTACCATGTAATTTTGATTTTGCATAAAATTGAAAATAATGTTTCATATTGTTCTGAAACTTCAACAGCTTGTCATGCATGGTTGGAACACTGTTCTCATGGTAAGTTTCACTGTGATAAGTTCATTGTATAGATCGTTAAATGTTGAATGGTAAGTTTCACTGTGATAAGTTCATTGTATAGATTGTTAAATATTGAATGGTTTGTGCTAATAATAATAATAAAGAAACTTAATTCATATTGAAAATACTGTAGTATTTATTTAGAATTACAGTTGATCCCCAATATCTATCATTAATTGATTCTTTGAAAACATAATGGATAATGAATAACAATTTTCCATAGACCCAGTGTTATAAATGAGGGTTATGTCCCCAGGTCTTAAGTATAAAGTGCCTTTAATAGTTGAAAAATGACTTTAACATGTTTTTAGCCTTGATATAGCACAGTATAAGTCTCCAAAGAGAGAGAAATTGAATATCAAACAATAAATAGAGGCCATTGTAAATAAATTTAATGAATTATTTCAGCAAATAATAACCAGAGTAATGCAAAACAACTGTCTAGTATGGCATTCAGAGAACAGACTGAAAGCAGATTTGAAGTTTGAAAGTTCTAGATGTTCCCACAGACAATGAAGGGATGAATAAATGATGAAATAAATGTTGCTTTGCCTCAGAGCTAACTAACAAAAAAAAAAAAATTTGAATAAGCAGGAATGAGTGACAGATATTGGGGTGGTGGTATTAATTGATTAACGCGATAGATAATGTGGATGGACTGTATTATTAGGCAAAGTTGTGGAAATGAACTGTAGGCATAAATTTATGTAAGACTGAAGTGGGTAGTGTAGTTTTCCTTTGATAATTTCTTGTCTAAAATATGAAAGGTAATTTAATTACTGTTGAGTAGATCTGGAATACTGTTTAAAATTGGTAGATCAGGTTTTGATGGTTTATAATGAGTATAACACTGGGGATGTAGATAAATGTCTTTTAAATTTGTAATGGAGGTGACTAGTACTAATGGGTTTGTTTACTTTAGTTAATTGCAGTAGTAACCTTCAACCAAGTTGTTTCAATTCCTGTTAGTGCAGTCTGCTACTTCATCTTTAAATACAGAGGATTCAACAACTCTTTGAAGCTTCCAACATTCCACTGGGTTCTCTTTGAACTTGCCATTTTCATACTTGCAGAGGAAGTTGGCTTCTATTACTCACATAGGTAAAATTATCATTTTTTATTGAAAAGAAAACAAAATTTAGGTTTATCTCTGGTACATAACTTGTGGACCATAGTCAGTGTTAAATGTGCACACAACTACTGTATGTATCTTTTTGTTGGGTATGAGCATTTATTTGGGGGATCCTTTATTTAAAATGTCATGGGTGGGTGAAAGGATTTCTAATGAAAAGTAAATTAGTTACACACTGTTCATCATGAGAATTAAATTCCATTATGTATTTTCTTCATTGTCTGGTTTTCAATGTAAAACTTATTTTAACTTGTAGTGCACAGTAATGCCTTTGGTGTATCACTGACCATTCCCAAGGTACCACAGATAGGATAGAGCATTTGGTATCAAATTACAACTTTATTATTATCCCTTTATTGGAGTTGGTGTTATGATATTTCCATTCATAAGACTATTAGATAACACCTGTTATTAGCTTATCAGGTGAGACCAGAAATTTCAGCATCCACTCCATCTTTCACACACTTGCATGTTTTCAAAATCATGGCTATATTTTCATCAGATTCACTTTCAAGATATTTATGTATATATGACCTATACTGTATTTCATTCCCTACCTTTTTCCTTTCACTTGCCATTGTTTAATGTGATACATGTCCTTGATAGTTAAACCACTCTCATTTTACTTCACACTTTGCATGCATTCATCCTTTTACCTTGTGATACTTGAATTTCTCAAATTACTCATTGCATCCATTACTTCCCACTTTCTCCATTATCATTGGCATTTGTGGTTCAAAAGTGAGAATTCCAAATTTGGGAAGCCTCTTTCCTGGCTTGGAAAGGACTTAAAGTGAAAGAACACTGCTACCAAAACCTAACTTCACTTAACTTGACCATAACCAAAATGAGAAAGATGATTTGAAAATGGGATTAGCATGAATTGGGGAGAGCCTGATGTGAGAAAAGCCAAGATTGGGAAGATATCAGTGCAATTTGTTTCACAATAATACACTAATATGTACTGCACACAACCATCTGTCTGAAACCAGTGATCAAAGTAGGTCAAATGTAGCTTCATCCATAACCCATTTGCTGAATCATTATTCAGGTATTTCTTTTAGCGAGACACCCCTCCCACCATTATTATTTACTGTACTTTAAAATGCATTTTCTTAGTTTACACAATAATGAATTTGGTAAAACTTTACAAGACACCCACATTGCCATGAAACATGCTACAGTAACGAAACATATATCAATCGATAGAGCAGAAAAAATGGTGCAAGCACCTATGTATCATAATTTTGAAAATATTAGAAAATAACAAAGTTATGATACTTTGAAGCAATGTCATTTTTAGCAACATTTAGCGATAGTTTGAGATATATCTAGCAACATCTGCCAATATTTTTAGCAATTATTAGTATATCTAGCAACATTTGGCAACCCCTTAGTTGCCACACCATTCAATTATTCCATTAGGTCAGATCTGGTCAGTTTGTGTTTCGTTGTTGAGGCATAAAGATGGATTGTTGTGACATGTCAGTTACTGTGTTTTTTGATAAGTTTCGCTCTAAGGATAAGGAGCTATTTAAATTTTGTGTTGAACGTAAGTTACTATTGAGCGAATGCTACAGTAACGAAACATATATCAGTCGATAGAGCAGAAAAAATGGGGCAAGCAGCTATGTATCATTTTGAAAATATTAGAAAATAACAAAGTTATGACACAAAGAAGATATTACTAGGCCTATCATAGCTTACACCATTTGGATCTTTTCCATTTCATGTACTGTTTCCGATTTTGTTGAAAATAAGATATTTAATATATGTTAACTGAATGCCCAGTTGGGTCAACTGTATGCCCTTGATGATTGGTTAGGTTAAGTCGTGATATTTTTGTTAGTTTCATTAGTTTCTTATTTTCAACAAAATTGGAAACAGTACATAAAACAGAAAAGATCCAAATGGTGTAAGCTATGATAGGCCTAGTAACATCTTCATAGTGTCATAACTTTATTTTCTAATATTTTCAAAATGATATGTAACTGCTTGCACCATTTTTTCTGCTTTATCGATTGATATATGTTTCGTTACTGTAGCATGTTTCATGGCAATGTGGGTATCTTGTAAAGTTTTACCATGAATTTGAATAATTCATGTAAACTGAGCCAATTTCATACAAATACAAAGTTGATACAGTCAACTTCAATAGTCGAGATAGTGTCCCGTAAGACAGGTGTAAAAATGATTCACTGCATTCCAATAATTTGAACAAACAGTTCATATGCATTTTCTTTCATGCAGTGAAACTCAGGTGGGGTGGGGTAGGGCTAAATAATTAATTCCTCATTAGTATATATATATATATATATATATATAATATATATATATATATTTTAACTGCAAACAACACACAGTATAATTAATGTAAAGAATGACGCTTGTGTAGAAGAGTGTTCGTACAAGACGAGGAGAGAGAATGAGCAAATGAAAAATGAGGCACCTCCCAAGAATCAAACCCAGGATCATCTAATTGCTGGTTGGATATGCTAACCACTGCACCAAGGTCCCCGATCAGACACAACTCTTAATTCTCCTACATACGAGTGGAATTGAATGCCCTGAGGGGGCACTTTCATGCCATACATATATACATTTTAACTGCAAACAACACACAGTATAATTAATGTAAAGAACAATGCTTGTGTAGAAGAGCATCTGCACAAGATGAGGAGAGAGAATGAGCAAATGAAAAATGAGACAACTCCCAGGATGATCCAATTGCCGGTCAGATATGCTAACCACTGCACCAAGGTCCCAAATCAGACACAACTCGTAATTTGCTCGTTCTCTCTCCTCATCTTATGCGGACGCTCTTCTACACCAGTGTCATTCTTTATATTAATTATACTGTGTGTTGTTTGCAGTTGAAATGTATATATGTACAGCATGAGAAGGTGCCCCTCAGGGCATTTGATTCTGCTCGTATGTAGGAGAGTTTTGAGTTGTGTCTGATTGGGGACCTTGGTGCAGTGGTTAGCATATCTGACTGGCAATTGGATGATTCCAGGTTTGATTGCTGGGAGGTACCTCATTTTTCATTTGCTCATTCTCTCTCCTCATCTTGTGCGGATGCTCTTCTACACAAGTGTCGTTCTTTACATTAATTATACTGTGTTGTTTGCAATTAAAATGTATATATGGGCGGCATGAAAAGGTGGCCCCTCAGGGCATTCAATTTCGCTTGTACGGTATGTAGGAGAATTAAGAGTTGTGTCTGATTGGGGACCTTGGTGCAGTGATTAGCATATTCAACTGGCAATTGGATGATCCCAGGTTCGATTCCTGGGAGGTGCCTCATTTTTCATTTGCTTGTTCTCTCTCCTCATCTTGTGTAGACACACTTCTTCACATGCATCATTCTTTATTATTATATATATATATAATATATATATATATATATATACACACCTTGTTAACCTTGTTGCTGTTCCGTGTGTTGGTCTCTCTTCACATGAAGGTCAAGCTGGTGGCCCTGCCACTAGGTCTGACTTAGTGGAGGAGTGAGTTGCTTTCTTGCACTCTCCACCATACATAGCCAGGTACACCTGGCTCATCTGGTACCATCCTGAGCCAAGTATCTAGTCTTCTCTTGAAGACTTCAACTTGACCCCTGTAACGTTTCTGAGGTCCTTTGAAAGCTGGTTAAAAAGTCTTGGTTCCCTGACAAACAAGCTATTTTCCTTCAGTGTTGAGGAGGTCCCTTGTCTGGTGGCCTTTAATTTGGGAACACTACACATTCTGCCTTTCATATTTTCCAGTGTCGTTTGAATGATAATTGGGTTTAGTTTGAGGTTTGGTACCAGTTTTTTGATCATTTTCCATATGTAGATTAGGTGTACCTCTCTCTTCTTTCCAGGGAGTACAGATTTAGTTTGGTTTATGTAGTCATTCCCAGTAGTTGAGATCTTTGCAGCCATCAGTCTTGTCTGTGAAATGTGTCTGTGTTTCTTCTAGTTTATTAGTTTCTTCTTCTTTATATGTGGACATCAAAACTGAGCAGCATATAAGTTTTGGTTTGATGAATGTTTTTAGCAGGGAAATCATTACTCTCCTGTCCTGTGACTCTTTTTGCTTTATTTATCGCTATCTGATTTTGTGTTTCGAATTTTGCATCATCGGTCATTATTACCCCCAGATCAATCACTTTCATGCTTCTCTGAATTTCCTGTCTATCTGGCACATAATATGCAGTCTGTTTAAGTTCCTCTTTTCTACTATATCTCAAGAGCTGAAATTTCTCGGTGTTAAATTTCATGTTGTCTTCTGACCATTTGTATATTTTGTTTGTGTCCCCTCACTGATTTTTCTGCTGATCTTTGTATCATCTGCAAAGGATGTTACTATACTGTTGCTGTTTACTCCACTATGTCTGTTACCATGATAATGAACAGGAGTGGGTCCAGTACTGTCCCTTGTGGCACTGAGCTGTGTACTTCTGGTTCTGATGATGATATACTTTGAATTTTGACTACCTGTAGATGTTCTCTGAGGAAGTTGTAGATCCATTTTCCCACTTTGCCTGTTATTCCCATATATTTCATTTTACGTACTATTATACCATGATCACATTTGTTGAAAGCTTTAGCAAAATCTGTGTATATGACATCGTAGTTGTCATTGCCTTCCAGTGCATCTAGGATATTGTTGTAGTGTTCTATTATTGTGATAGGCATGATCTACCTGATCAGAATCCATGCTGATTTTCAATGAATCTTTCCAGTGTCTCCAAGAAATCAAAAATTTTCTCTCTAACTATTCTTTCAAATACTTTGGTGAGGTGGGACGTCAATGACACTGGTCTATAGTTCTTTGCTTGAGATCTATCCCCTCCTTTATATATAGGGAAAATGTTTGCTCTTTTCAAGATGCTTGGTATTTCCCCAGTGTCTAGGGATCTTCTCCATATTCAGTATAAAGGTGTAGCGATTTCATTTTTAGTTTTTAATCAATAATGCATTCCAGATGTCTGGACCTGCAGCTGAATGTGGTTTCATATGTCCTATAGCTCTCACTACATCTTCTAGGCTAAAATCAAAGTCTGTTATACACTCTCCTTGCAATTTCTCTTCAAAGAATGCATCTATGTCAGGTATCACTTTGTCACGTTTTGGGCTACTGAAACTGTTTGATACTGAGCTCTCAATGTTTCAGATATTTCTTTTGGATTGTTGGTTAGTTCATTATTTCTCTTCCTTAAGGGCCAAATAGCAGCATGTGTTTTTGTTTTCCTTTTCACATAGCTATAGAAGTATTTTGGATTTTCCATTATTGCTTCTACCACCTTTTCCTCTTCTCTCTCTGTATGGTCCTTAATCAGGGCTTGTATTTCCCTATCGATACCCTCCAATTTTTCTTGTATTACTTTCCTGGCATTATCTCCGCAGTTGGCTAACTTCACCTCCACTCTCTCTCTCTCTTCTCTCTCTCTTGCGGAATATTCTTCTCTTTTGCCTATCCAGCTCCTCTTTCCTTTTGGCTACGATTTCAGAGCATATTTTCCTAAAATTTTTAGCATTTTTTCTTCCAAGGTTGTTAGTATTTCTTCAGTTGTTTTATTCTCTAAACTGTTCTCTACTCTATTTGGGCCATGTGCGATCTGATTGCTTCCCAATTTATAGTCTTGGAGTTTAAGTTAAAGGCCCCAAATTTGCTTCTTTCCTCAATATGTGTATTGTCTTTTAATGTTGTTGGGTGTACACACACACACACACACACACACACACACACATATATATATATATATATATATATATATATAGTGCCATAACAAGGGTGAGGCAAGTGAGGCACTTGCCTCAGGTGCGCAAAGCTGAGGGGCACAGAAAAACTATATAAAATATGTATCTACTATCCCAAGCATGCCATGCCATTAGGGAAAGGGCGCATTTCTATAAATTTTCAGTACTTTTTTTTCTGTTTTCCATGCATATTATTTGATCAGTGCTTTTCCAAACTGAATATTATTGCAAATCAGAAAACGATTTAATGACTGGAAAAATTTAAACCGTATTGTAGAATATGAAAATTCAACTAATCATCATGAAAATTTCTGTAAATGGAAATCCCTACAAAAAAGACTTGTGTGGACAATGTATCGATGATGCACTACAGAAATTTACCACTTAGAGGATCATGTAGTGTTATAGGAATAGGGGGGGGCGCAATTTTATGATCTTGCCTTTGGCACAAAATTAGCTAGTTATATATATATATATATAGCAGAAATGGTTATAAGTACCTCAAACAACTACGTAGAATGTGTAGCAGCAAAAATTGAAAAATTAAATATGGTACTAATTGTAATGTACAGACCCCCAAACACACCAACCTCAAAATTTTCAGATTCCATTACAGAGGTAAGAAACTTAGTAAAAGATCTACACTCTCCAACCCCAAATATTTTTCTCTGTGGTGATTTTAATTTCCCATTCATGAAATATAAAAGGATAGGAAAAAATATATGTATCCACCAGGACAAGGGGGGCACACGAGAAGACCAGGAGCAGGTAAAAATGCTACTAGCTTTAGCTGATGAATTTATGTTAATGCAAGAAATAACAGAAAACACAAGAAAAAACAACTGCCTAGATTTGGTATTCACAAACAACAGTAATCTAATTGATAATGTAGAAATCTCCCCAACTATGATATCAGACCACAATATCATTGAAATAACTAATATAAAGGCAACAGGAAAGGAAAGAACATGCACAACAGAACGAAGCAAATTCGAAATTTTTAATTTTCACTCCAAAGCTATAAACTGGGAAGATGTGACATCCAGCATGGAAGTAATAGATTGGAAAACCATTTTCGAGGCCAAGACAATGGAAGAGATGCTAATGACGTTAGAGGAGAAGACGTTAGAAATTGTGGAAAAACATGTCCCAAAGATACAACAAAGAGGAAAGAGAAGCAGGTTCGAAAGACAAAAGAGGGCATTGTTCCGAAAGAGAAAAAGAGTGACTGCAAAATTAAGTAATTGTAAAGATAACATCAGAAAAATATTAAATGATAAACTACAAAGTATCGATGTCGTCATACAGGAACAAATCGAGAAGCATACAGAAAAAGAAGATGATGACGCTATAGAAGCGATAAAGGTTAACTCAAAGTACTTCTATAATTTCACAAAAAGAAAGTCAAAAAACCAAGCGACTATCGGACTTTTAAAAAATGAGAACAGTGATTTATCTGATGATCTAACAGAAGTATCTGAAATATTAAAAGCTCAGTATGAATCATCTTTCAGTATCCCAAAAACTGACAAATTGATTTGTGATAGAAACGCGTTCTTTGAAGAAGAACCACAAGGGGAAAGTATAACGGATTTTGACTTTATGACGGATGATATTACACAAGCCATAGGGAAACTAAAAACACACTCAGTGGCAGGACCGGATAAATGGAATGCCACACTGATCAAAAACTGCAAGAATGCAATCACTGAGCCCCTATACTGGATATGGAGATGATCATCAGACATGGGAGAAATACCGGGCATCCTGAAGAGCACGAACATAGTCCCAATATATAAAGGAGGAGATCGATCCCAGGCCAAAAACTATAGGCCAGTGTCGCTTACATCTCATGTCACTAAAATATTTGAAAGAATAGTTAGTTAGAAAATCTATGACTTTTTGGAAACTCAGAAAAAATTCAATGATAACCAACACGGGTTTTGATCAGGCAGATCATGCCTATCACAACTAATTGAACACTACAACAACATTATTGATTCACTTGAAAGTAATGAAAACTATGATGTACTATACACAGACTTTGCTAAAGCATTTGACAAGTGTGACCACAGAATCATAATACATAAACTGAAATATATGGGAATAACAGGAAAAGTAGGGAAATGGATATATAATTTCCTTAGTGAGCGGAGGCAAGTCGTTACAGTACAAGGAGTATCTTCATCAGAATCAGAGGTCCTCAGCTCAGTACCACAAGGAACAGTATTAGCTCCACTACTCTTCATAATCATGCTAACTGACATAGATGAGGACGTTACCAGAGACAGCACAGTAACATCCTTTGCAGATGACACAAAGATCAGTAGAAAAATAAGAAACCCAGAAGACATAGGATCTCTACAAACTGACGTAAACAAAATCTACAAGTGGACTGAAGACAACAATATGAAGTTTAACACCGAGAAATTTCAGCTATTACAGTACGGAAAAAGAGAGGACCTAAAGTGCATGGAATATTATACCCCAAATGGACAGGAAATTCAGAGAAATTCCAGAGCAAAAGATTTAGGGGTTGTAATGACAGATGATGCGAAATTTGAAACACAAAATAAGATAGCAGTAAACAGAGCAAAGAGAATAATGGGTCAGATATTGAGAACCTTTAAACGAAGGGATAGGAATGTAATGACTCCTCTACTGAAAACCCTGATCATACCCAAATTAGAATACTGCTCGGTCCTAACTTCCCCATATAAAAAAGAAGACATTAGACAGCAGGAGGGGATCCAAAGAAGCTTCACAGCCAAGATCAATGGGTGCAAAGAACTAAATTACTGGGAAAGGTTACGAGAACTAGACCTATATTAGGGTGCATTAAACGCCCCATGATTTTCAAAAAGTTGTTGGATTTTAATGTCTATTCCCTCAAATGTTACACGTGTTGGTAGAAGTATGTATGCAAAAAATAAATCAAATCGGAGGTGGTCCTGGGTGGCCACCGGCCACTTTTATATATTTAGTAGTGATGCACCGAATATTCGGCAAATATTCGGTATTACTTATAATACTAATATACAAATATTCGGTATTACTATACTTACATTGATTGAAAGTTGAAAATGTATAAAACACAACGCCAATGTCACTACTCCAACTTTGCTCGTTTCCGCAAATTTGGCCTCGCTTTGCGGTCACATTCAACCACTTGAAGAAGATTTTGGAAGTGGTCTTCTCCTCTTGCAGCTGAGACAAAATCAGTTGTGAGCTTTACTGCTCTCTCCGCAGGGTCATTCACAACATTTAACCCATCCACAATGGACTTGGCTGCCTTGAAGTGGTCATTGTTCTGCCAATTGTCAACATCCTCTGTTAGGAAGGTCATATCCAGGTGAAGAAGGATCACTGTAAACCACGAGTCCTCGTTCACAAGATCAGCCAGGGTTGTCGCTTCTGTAATTTTTGGAAATGACGGTTTGCCATATCCAGAACCGTAGCGGTGTTTTGGAGTGCTTGGCATTTCATCTGGTTGTATGGCCAGTAACACATCTGCAAGGGCACGATGCTCCTTTTGAGGTACTGCATTGCTGAACAGTGCCAAAACAACCAGTTCTGGGGTTAAATACCACAAATGTCTATCAAAGGCTTTCACAGCGCTGACTGAAATGATTGAGTTGACAGCTTTATAGTTGAGCAGAGTCTTGTATAAGCACAAATCAAACCATGGGGCATTTGAAGCAGACTGACATATGAGCCACCAATCACAATAAATATAAACAACAAAAACAACAAACTCCTTCAGTTTTTCCTGTTGATTGTGTTGTTACAGTTCCTCGAGGTAGTACAGAAATTTGCTCTTCAAGTAGGCATATTTTGATGGAATAAAGAATCTTTGACATCCACCTTGCTTTATGCATGGCCCCAGGTCTGTGGAGTGTTCCTTGTTTTGTGACATCATCATCGAGGACTACCTGGCAGAGTTGTGCCATTTCCTTGTAGTCTTCCCTACAGTATGAAGCGCTTGTGCGGATTGTGCTTAAAACCTTGTTTTTGCAGGATAAAAGCAGTTGTTGTGCATCGTCATTGTACATTGAAATGTCAATTTTGGTTAAACTTTCATCCTTTGCATGCGATATGCGTTCCCAATTCTTCTGGAATCTTTGGAACAAAGATGCTTCTGGAGACTTTGATGTCTCAATTTTGAGAGCGTCAAACACATGATCCAGGATTACCTCTCCAACATGATGGCGACATGCACACCACAGAAGAGCACGGTCCAGTTTTGATTGAATGGTAACACAGGCAGCTGTAACGTGTCCAGTGTTTGATGCTGTTGTGTCAAAACATAAGTTGACAACTGACTGTTTGCACTTCCATGAATGTAGAAACGTGTAAGTGTGCTCGGCAATGATGTCACCTGATGACATATCACTTCCACGAGGATATCTAGCCACTCCCAGTAGCTTTACATCAGTGGCATTCCCAACCAACACTGGCAATCTTTCTTCCTTGCCATTCTTGTTTGTGAGTGTATGCATCTGCTTGCCATCCCAGTGAAGTGTTGCAGCTGTTGGGGCGATCCAATTTTCTCGAATATCTTTGGCAATAGCACTTGTTATTGATCGTCGAGCCTTATCAGCAGTTGAATACGACTTGGCCACACGACGTGGATCACCTCCTGCCTCTTGAATTACAGCTTTGGTGAGCACAGCCTGTTGAACAGGAGTTATGTTTAGTCGAGTAGCAACAGACACGACTGAAGGCCTTTTCAGAATATCATGAGGAATAAAGGCAGACGTACCTGTATATGTTGATCTGTGGTGACTACGCTTCCTTTGAAGCTCTGGAATCGCCTCTTCTTCAGTTTCTTCCAAGCTATCTGCAGAGGCACTATCATCAGAGCATACAGAACTTTTCATCTCTTGTACACTGGATGATTCATGACGTTCTCGTCTTGAAGCTTCCGCTAAGATGCGTTTTTCTTTTCTACGATCTTTATCAGCTTTCTTCTTGTCAACACTACCAAATGAGGCTACTCTGTCAGATTTCATTGACTCTAAAAATGCTCTATCTTCCTCATTCTTAATGTTTGTCATTGCATCTTTTGTCCATACACCAAAGGTCTTATCAAGACGTTCATTCATGGATTGCAACTTAGCCAAAGTGTTTGGAGATTCTCTGCGAGAAACAGGTATTTGACGCAATTTGTTATTGTCATTAAGAAGGTCAAGTATTAGTTTGCAGCATTGATGGTCTGAAAGCATAGGAATATTTGCTTTAGTGTAGAATGTTTTCAGCTGGATAAGGACTATGCTGGCAGATTTCCATTTGAGTGGCTGTGTTTGTTTGCCTTCACATATTTCTTTCTGGATGTGCCACATCATGCATCGAAGAACCTGCCGGCAAGTTGGGAGGCGGACTCCTGTCAATGTACCATCTCCTTCTGTAAGAGCATTGCCAAGACCAAAAATGGCACTTGCTAATCTGGTCTTCTTAGCTTCCATTGTTACAGCTTCCATTGTTTCTGAAAGACAATAAAGGATATTATTAGACTATAAGTGAAGTTTCGTTTATGGTACATGTTTTATGTAAATCACCCCTTTAGGGTGCATCAAACGCCCTTAGGTTCTTGGATTTTAATGTCTATTCTCTCAAATGTTATGTAAATCACCCCTTAGCAACTCTATATTAAAAGAAACAATGTAAGTAGTCAACTGGTTGGTAAATAAAAAAAATAGATATTTTTACATAGTGCGGCCCCCGAAAATTGCCGCGAAAATATAAAAGTGACCAGTGGCCACCCAGGACCACCTCCGATTTAATTAATTTTTGGCATACACACTTCTAGCAACAGGTGTAACATTTGAGAGAATAGACATTAAAATCCAAGAACCTAAGGGCATTTGATGCACCCTAACCTATATTCACTGGAAAGGAGAAGAGAGAGATACACCATTATTTACACTTGGAAAATAATGGAGAAACTAGTCCCTAATCTTACTCTGAATCCCATAACTCCCCAAACAACGATGGAAAGTAGAAGTGGTAGACTGTGTCGTATTCCCAAATTGAAGGCGAGACAGGGAACATCCTTAACCCTGAAAGAAAATAGTTTTGTAGTGAGAGGACCAAAACTGTTTAATCAGTTGCCCAAAGACCTAAGAAACACGAAGGGAGTTGCAGTGGAAATCTTCAAAAGAAGACTAGATGCCTGGCTGAGAACAATCCCCAATGAGCTGGGCGTACCTGGCTATGTGAGGTGGAGAGCGCAAGAATCCAACTCACTACTTCACCAGGTAGTATGAAATAAAAAGTTGAAACCTGTTTATTAGGCACTTTACAGATTGCCTGAATGCCAGGCAAAGTTCAGGCAAAGTTTAATGGCAATTTAATTTAATTTAATGGCAATTTAATTTAATTTAATGGCAAGTCATCCAAAAACAAGCTTTTCCGAATGGGGTCCCTCAAGGCTCTGTTCTCTCACCAACACTGTTCAATTTATACATGCATGACATTCCAACACTCATAGATAACAAGCTTACCTTATCATCATATGCAGATGACATCACTCTAACATCCACCCACAACACCATTGACACTGCAATAGATAACCTACAAACATACATAAACAGCATACAAGACTGGCTCACACACAATAGACTCAAAGTAGCACCCACAAAATCAACCATCACCTTGCTAACAAGCAACACAAAAGAACACCAGACAACTCCACAGCTTACACTAAACAACACCAACATTCCACGCACTCACAGGACCAAAATACTTGGGGTCACATACAACACATCATTATCTTTTGCAAACCACATTCAGGACATTAAAAACAAATGTATGTCAAGACTTAACATGCTTAGGGTACTAACAGGCACAAACTTTGGATGCCAGCATGAAACATCACCACTCATATACAAACAATATATTTGCTCAGTTATGGACTATGCTAGCCCATGCTGGGCACCCATTATTTCAAACACACACATAAACACCTTATAGACAATACAAACAAATCAACGCACTTCGTATCACTACAGGATGTACTCAAACAACACCAATAGAACGCCTGCACACACGAACAAAAATACTGAAAATTAGGGAATGTTTAAACATGAGGGGAATACAATTTCATGGTAGCAGTGACAACTAACCCACAACACCCTTGCCACTACATGTACAATCATGCACCAACACCTTGCACCATTAAGGTAACACCAGAGAGACATTATAACCAAATACTCCATTCCATACCACCCCCACAGACATCATACAGTACAGAAAACACACACACACACAAAGCACTGACATGACTCAGTCTGAATGCATTCCTAGGTGCGAAGCCACCACCCATTGACAGGTCAGAGACCAGCCTGAGCAGATCGGATCAAGTTAACTTAGCACAATTCCAATGTGGACATTACCCCAATTTACAGACATATAAACACAGACTACACAACTCCACAGATGACACCTGCCACCTGTGCCAGGACACACCACAAACAATTGAACACATTATGACAGACTGCACCACTCTAGCACAACATAGAACACAACACAACAGAACACAACATCACTAGTCGCTGAACCTCTGGTCCACTCCAGAGAGGGTGATCAGTTACCTGCATGCTGCTGGCTTGCTCAATCAGGGTGGGCTGATTGACTAACCAACAACAACTTAATACTGCACCCAGCGTACTAAAATTAGTGTTCCTGAGTAAATGCAGCCAAATATAAAAATTTTTCTTGGTATATTAGTCTTCACAAGGTGATTTCATTATTCTCAGTAAACCGACTTATGCTGGTTTACTGAGCCCCTTGACTGAACACTCCTCTTATGGCGAAAACCTTTCCTCTTATCTTTTCAGATTTACTATGTCTTTGGCACAATAAAAACTGGCTGTTTATTATTATTTTCAATTACCTTATTACCTTTGGCATTAAATAACTCATATATATATATACTGTATATATAATATATATAGGTGTCCAAGAATTATCTGTACAATTTTTGGCTGTTATTAAAAGTCAACCATGAAGTGTAGAAATTCCAGTGTTGTCCCATTTTACAGAGAATCTCATTAAGTTTTTTCTGATACCACGTTTTGACAAGCTTTTTAGAAATGTACGCGGGTGACAGACATTGATGATTTAAAAGCAAGAATCACAGCTGCTATTGAGCGAATTGATGTGGATATGCTGCAGCGTACATGGCAACATTTGGAGTATCGATTGGATGTTTTGCAAATCACTAATGGTGCACATATCGAATGTTTGTAACAACGTTACTTTAATAAAAGAAACTTTTGAAAATACAGATTCTAAATAATCTTGTTTAAGAATTTTATGTGTGTTATCAAGAATTTTATTAAAAGATGAAATTGTACAGATAATGTTCGGACACACTGGAATTTCTAAAAAACTTGTCACAACTTGGTATCAGAAAAAACTTAAATGAGATTCTCTGTAAAATGGGACAACACTGGAATTTCTACACTTCATGGTTGACTTAATAACAGCCAAAAATTGTACAGATAATTCTCGGACACCCTGTATATATATATATAAGCAATAGACTTATTCTTTGGGAAGCAGAATCTTATAATAAAACCAGCACTTGGTAAAACATCTTGTTTATTCAATAACAACAGTTTTGGAGTAGACTTTCTCTATCATCAGACAATCTAAAGGAAAAACATTTCATACAAGGTATACAGGGCTGGATCAAGGTCCTGGCTAACTGGGCAGTTGCCTGGGACACAAAAAAAAAAAAAAATGGAGAAAAAGTTAATAAATGAATAAAATGAAATCCAAAATATAAAAATCGTCTGACATGAAGTCAAATTGTTGAGGAGTGTCTATTTTATTTCTTATTGTTGTGGTGAGAGACCTATTCTTTATTATTCCTATATTTCGAGTTTTAAGAAAAAATTATAAAAATGGTGAAAAATCTTAAGGGTGCTGAAATTCAATTTGCCCGTGGTGATGACAAACCTCGAACCAGTACTGATAGGTACCATATAACAACTAAGTTATGCGCAATCCTGCTTATTAATAACAATGCATGGCAAAAGTAAGCATGAAGAAGTAAAACCAAAGTTAATGTAAGAACCTCCTATATACTTAAACTCGTATAAAACCAATGTGTGACACAAAATAAAATCTAAATTTGGCATAAAAAGCCCCGTTCTAAGACGTGCATAAAATTGAAGTATGGCATTGATAAAGATAAAACAATTTAAAGCATCAAAGGAAAATATCTAACAGTAAACTAATAAGTTAAAGAAAAAACTTACTCTAAAACACAAAATAGATAAAACAATTTAAAGCATCATAAGAGAAAATTAGATTTTATTGTGTATCACACCTTGATTTTATACGAGTTTAAGTATATAGGACAGTGATGGTGAACCAGTGACCCATGGGTCAAGTACTGACCCACGAGCTTTTATTTGAATAAAATATGACTGATTTTTAATTTTTTCTGCCTTACAGTTTTAAAATTATTTTATTCTTCCACTGAAATAAACAGCTGATACACATTGAAACGTTTTTAAACATATAGTATACATTTAAAAATGTGCATGTTATGTATGACAACCAACTCATGGTGCGCGCCGCTCAGTCATCCCCCTTCCCAGTTTTGCAGTTCAAGTCCTTAAGTTTGGGAGTGCCAAATTATTAGTGCAGAAATTAATTATCACCCATAAAAAATGGCTACAAAAATACTAAAAACTAGTTCTGAAGGTAGAGGAACTGGAGGGTTATTTCATGAAGAGTGGACTGTGAAATATGGTGTTATTAAATGAAATAATAAAGCTTTTTGTTGTATTTGTAAAGTGGACATTGTTGCTCACTTTTATAATATTAAACAACATTTTGAAAGTAACCACAAAAATTTGTGCTCAATGTCAGATGAGGAAAGGAATAAAATTATGCAGCAATTAAACCAACAGCAACAACCTGCTATTTTCCAAAAATTTTTAAACCAAACAACATTACAGCAGCTAGTTTTCAATTATCATCTACCATTGCTCAACACAGAAAACCACTCTCTGATGGTGATTATTTAAAAGAAGCTTTTATAAACTGTTCAGATTATTTATTTGAAGATTTTCAGAATAAAAATCAAATAATTAAACATATTAATGAGTTGCCTGTGGCCAGAAATATGGTCAAAAAAAGAATAATTATCATGAACAAAGATGTATCTGATCAACTTTTATTGGATTTGACAAATGCTGGAATGTTTTCAATTTGTTTGGATGAAAATAAAGATGTCACATCACAGGCCTGTCTAGCAGTTATTGCAAGATTTTATTCCGAAAATATAATGAAGGAAGAGCTAATTAAATTGATGACTGCCTGAAAACCATAGGACTGGATATTACGAATGAATTGAAGAAGGAATTCATCCAAATGGGTATTAATTTCAGAAATATTGTATCTGTGATGACTGATAGAGCTCTGATTATGATTGGAAAAAATGTTGGATTTGTTCAATTAATTAAACAAGAAGTGAAACACCCTTTAGTTGAATTTCATTGTATTTTACACCAAGAAGCTCTTAACCTTTGGTTAGCTTCCACCTGAATTGTTCATTCTGATGAAGGTCAAGCTTTTCACTCCACCTTAGACCTACAGTTTAATGTGGAATCCAAACCATGCCCCACCAGCAGCCCAGCATCTTAACCTCTAGGCCACCCAGGGTACCCATTTATCTGCCAACCACTTTCTTTATTGTGTGGAAGGATGAACAGCTGGGGTTTTGCTATGCACCAGCTGCCATCAGCGGGTCTCAAACCCAGGGCTGATGGATTCATAGTCAGCGATGCTAACCACTACACCACTGAGGCGCATCAACTGAGGGCAAAAAAAAGTTTAAAATCACTTGAAAATGTGATGTCTCTTGTGACAAAGATTATCAATTTTATAGTTGCTCATGATCTTAACAAATGTCAATTTACCAAACTATTACATGAGGTTGACTCTCAATTTTCAGGGTTAGTCATGTATAACAATGTCAGATGGTTAAGTCATGGTCAAGTTTTGAATTGCTTTGTTGAATTGTTAGAAGAATTAAGATATTTTTTAATAAAAAGGAACATGAATATCCAGAACTGACTGACATGAATTGGTTGAATGACTTACATTTTTTTACTGATTTAATGTTGCATTATAATGTAAGGTTGCGGCTGTGTTGTATCATCAATGTTTGAAAATATTGAAGCTTTTGAAAAAACTAAATATTTTCTCAAAAGATCTGAAAAAAGAAAAATTTTAATATTTTCCATTATTGCAGACAATGAAGAAAATAAATCTGACATGCTCAAAAAGTACTCTTCAATAATAAGAGATGCCAGACAATCACTTTCAGAGAGGTTTTCACAATTCCAACAAATTGATGCAACATTACAATTCATCCAATTCCCCGATACTATTCAATTTGAAGATCTTCAGTTATCAACTTTTCATTGGCTTGACATTGGTAATTTAGAAATGGAATTAGTTGACTTCCAAGAAAGTGCAGTAATGGAAGACTAAATTTATTGATCTTAATCTGAAGTTACAAGAAAAGGAATTGGAGTTGTCAGTTTTGGGTGTAACCAGAGAACATCAATCAATAGAAAGAGTAGAGAATCTTATTTTTACAGAATGGAACTCTTTACCAAATTCTTTGGCATCAATAAAAAAGCTAGCATTAGCTC
This sequence comes from Bathynomus jamesi, assembly GCA_023014485.1. NCBI lineage: Eukaryota > Metazoa > Arthropoda > Malacostraca > Isopoda > Cirolanidae > Bathynomus > Bathynomus jamesi. The sequence goes on along the minus strand of JAJOZX010000364.1, from coordinate 77,803 downwards.
TGTTAACAATGTTTGGTTCATCTTATTCATGTGAACACTTGTTTTCCTCCATGAATTTTGTCAAATCCACCATTAGGAAGCGCCTTGGCACAAATATGAGTGCTGCAGCCTGCATGTGTGAGACTAAAGACAACTAAATATAAATGTTGAATCAAAACATTAGCAGCTAAAATCCAACAAGTTTCTCACTAAAAATAGTAAGTAAATAAATTATTGTGACCCAATTTCATTTTTTTTAAAATCAAAAGTAACAGAAATGACCCCCAGCAAAAAAAAGGTTCGCTACCACTTACTGTACGTATATAGGAGGTTCTTATATTAACTTAGGTTTTACTTTTTCATGCTTACTTTTGTCACTTACTGTTATTAATAAGCAGTATTGCGCATAACTTTGTTCTTATACCTTCTATGGAATGTTTTTCTTTTAGATTGCCTGATGATGGAGAAAGTCTGCTCCAAAACTGTCACGATTGAATAAACAAGATGTTTTACCAAGTGCTGCTTTTATTATATACGTATATATGTATATATATATATATATTTTTTTTTTTTAAGTTCGGGAAGAACCGATTCGCCTCTATTTAAAAGGGCATATCTCGGCGGAAAAACAAAGAAAAAGTGAGAGGAAAGACAGAGGAAAAAGAAAGGGTGGAGAGGACAGTCGAAGTGGAAAAAAACCAAGGATGACAAGGACTGCAGGGTCGAGCCCCATCATCCTTGGGTGCTAGGGCCAGGAGGGCGCACATGAAACCTCCAGGAACAAGCACATACAAACGAACACAAAGACACTCAAGAGCACGAGCTTAGAACCCTCTTGCGGATATATATATATATATATATATATATATATATATATATAATATATATATATATATATATATATATATACAGGGTGTCCCATAAGTCCGGCATCATAGGAGAAATTCATATTTTTCTATTTCTACAAACCATAATTCATATTTTTCTCTTTCTACAGGCCATAATGTCTGTGAGCAAGGAAGAACGAATCCAGATAATTCTACTCATAGGAAATCGGAGTCAAAGAGAGGCCGCTGCTGAATTTAACAGACTGCATCCAGACCGTGAGCCAATAAAACAGAGTTGTGTTAGCAGACTTGTTGCAAAGTTTAAGGAAACAGGATCCATAGAAGATAAACCACGCAGTGGACCTTCAAGGAGGTCCACTGACGATGATACAGCGACTGCTATCCTGGCTCATTTTAACAGAAGTCCCAATAAGTCTCTTCGGCGATTGTCTGCCGAGACAGGAGTGTCAAAAAGTAGCATCCATCGCATTCTTCAGGCTCACAAATGGCATCCATATAAACTTCAGATCCTACAGAAATTAAGCGAAGATAATCCCAACCGGCGGATGGAATTTTGTGAATGGGCTACGGAACAATATGCTCGGGATGCCAATTTCCCGTCCACCATTCTGTTCAGTGACGAGGCTGTTTTTTATGGAAATGGTGAGGTAAATCGACAGAACACCCGCTACTGGTCTCAAAACAACCCTGACTGGTATACCTCTTCAAAGGAACAAGGTGCATCTCGGGTGATGGTATGGTGTGGCATTTGGAAGGATCGCATCATAGGCCCCCTCTTTTTCGATGAACATGTCACTGGAGGCACCTACCTACATATGCTCAAGGAAGAAGCATTTCCCAGTGTCTTGAACGAAGAAGGAAATTTCCCATCATGGTTCGAGCAAGACGGCGCTCCTGCACATTACAGCACCCAAGTAAGGGAATACCTGTACCAACAATTCCCTGGTCATTGGATAGGATGTCGAGGGCTGTGGAATGGCCAGCTAGAAGCCCGGATCTCACGCCACTAGATTTTTATCTCTGGGGCCACTTGAAAGCGCTGGTATACATAGAGAAAATTAGGACTGTTGAACATTTGCGGCAGCGCATTATTGGGGCATGTAACACCATTACTCCTGACATCATTCACCGTGTGCTTGCTGACTGGGTATCACGTCTGAATTTGTGTATTGAAAACAATGGTGGACATATTGAGCATGTTCTGTAAATAAAAGCTTTTGTTTTGCCTTTTTTTTATTATTTTTCCTATGATGCCGGACTTATGGGACACCCTGTGTGTGTGTGTGTATATATATATATATATATATATATATATGATGTGGCAAAAGTCGGTCGCGCATCACAGGAATTTTCAGTGTTGACTACAATATAATATTTTTTTTTCTTTTAGGTAGGGGATGTCTGCGAAATTAACAATAGACAAGAGGGTGAGCTTGGTTTTAATATATGGAATACCAGGTACAAATCAACGAATCGGTACAGAATTTAAATTTTGTACCGATTCATTGATTGTTGTACCTGGTATTCCATACATTAAAACCAAGCTCACCCTCTCATCTATTCTTAATTTCGCAGCCATACCCTACCTAAAAGAAAAAATATACATTATAACCTAGTCAACACTGACAATTCCTATGATGCGCGACTTTTGCGCCACCCTATATATATATATATATATATATATATATATATATATATATATATATATATATATATATATATGGGCTTCGTCGTGGCCAATGTCGTAACACTGCTTCCCGGGGATCAGCGAAGTTAAGCGACATTGGGTCTGGGTAGTTGGATGGGAGACTGTCCTCCGCACCCAGATTCTGTAGCGACCTGTGGTTCGGATCCCACGTAAAGCAATAGGTCCCCTCCGTCATATGACCTTAGATGTTGCGAAGCAGGTTAAACAACCCCGATAAATTAATATCGGTGGTGTAGTGGTTAGCGTCGCTGACTACGAATCCATCGGCCCCGGGTTCGAGACCCGACGGCAGCCGGCGCGCAGCAAAACCCAGCTGTTCATCCTTCCACACAATAAAGAAAGTGGTTGGTAGATAAATGGGTACCCTAGGTCGCCTAGTGGTTAAGACGCTGGGCTGCTGATGGGGCGTGGTTCGGATTCCACGATAAACTGTAGGTCTAAAGTGGAGTGAAAAGCTTGACCTTCGTCAGAATGAACAATTCGGGCGGAAGCTAACCAAAGGTGTGTGTATATATATATATATATATATATGAGGTCTGTTTAAAAAGTATCCGGACAGGGTGTTTGTTTTTAGGACAAGGTCACGCTTGGAGTTGACTGTGCTAAACATATCTCTGCATGTTGAGACAAGTCGACTGGTAGGGTCGCACTTCATTGTGTATCGTCAGTCCACTGTGGTAAGCCGATAAAGTTAAACGTCGGAGAGTACCGAGTTTTTTTTAATGTGAAGGTGATGTGCATCATGGATATGCACCACAGGGGCAAACGATCAACAAGGAATTTTACATTGAAGTTTTGAGATGTCTATGTGAAGCAGTTTGGAGGAACCGGCCGCAGAAGTGGGAGTCCAGAGACTGGATGCTTCATCACGATAACGCGCCATCCCGCTCGTTGCAATTTGTCCAGCAATTTTGGGGCAAAAACGCTACCCCTCCCAAGTACAGCAGCCTCCATGTTCGTCGGATCTGGCTCCATGCGACTTTTTTTTTTGTTTCCGAAGCTCCAACAAATCCTGAAAGGACACCGATTCGATGACGTTGAGACCATTAAAAGAAATTCAACGGAGCAGGTTTTGGCCATTCCGAAAAGTGCTTTCGAAAAATGTTTTCAACAGTGGGAGGATCGTTGGGCAAAGTGTATGGCTTCAGGAGAAGCGTACTTTGAGTGAGATTAAGCCCCAAACCCTGTAAATACCATATTCTGTCTATAATTGCATCAGTCAGGATACTCTTTTGAACAAACCTCGTTGACAAAAGTGAATGGACACCTTCGGTTTTTCCATAGTTTTTGATATGCTAGTAGGCAGAACAGAACATAATAGATTTAATGAATGAATATATTTATAATCGTGTTGCTTTCACCTTTCCATTTCGTAAAGCTGACACTTTCTGGGATTCCATTTATGAACTTTGCTATTTGTTTTTGAGGACAATCATCGTGGTGTTTACTTATTTTTGTCAACCTCTGTATTTACCCTGACATATTATAAAGGCCAAGAAGGGACCAGTTTCTGGTCCTCTACACACATTATTAGATCCTACAGTAGTGTTGTATTGATAATTGTATTACCTCGGAAGGCAAAATGTAAAAATAAAGGTAACAGCCAGGAAGCTCATTTTCCCAACGACGCAGGGGTGAATGTGCTCCAAGGGTCACCTTTTAACCTGAGCATTAACTTGGCTCAATCAAGGACCCAGCAGGTGAGAGTGAACCAGAGCCTCACCGCTCAAAGTCCGCCATCGGAACTACTGGGTTATATATATATATATATATATATATATCCCCGCAAGGGGGTTCTAAGCTCGTGCTCTTGAGTGCTCTTTGTGTTCGTTTGTACGTGCTTGTTCCTGGAGGTTTCACGTGCGCCCTCCCGGCCCTAGCACCCAAGGATGATGGGGCTAGACCCTGCAGTCCTTGTCATCCTTGGTCTTTTTCCACTTCGACTGTCCCCTCCACCCTTTCTTTTTCCTCTGTCTTTCCTCTCTCTTTTTCTTTGTTTTTCCGCTGAGATATGCCCTTTTAAATAGAGGCGAATCGGTTCTTCCCGAACTTAAAAAAAAAAAAAAAAAATATATATATATATATATATACATACACACACACACACACACACACACACACACGTGTGGTCGGAGTCCTTCCGACCCGATCCTGACTGCTGCTCGCCCTGCTTCCCCTTCTTCACCGGAGGGGAAGCGGCGCGCTGCCCCTGATCCGCTCGGGACTCCCCTCTCTATACGGAGGGCTGGTGAGGCGTGGCTCAATCAAGGACCCAGCAGGTGAGAGTGAACCAGAGCCTCACCGCTCAAAGTCCGCCATCGGAACTACTGGGTTATATATATATATATATATATATATATATATATATATATATATATATATATATATACACACGTGTGGTCGGAGTCCTTCCGACCCGATCCTGACTGCTGCTCGCCCTGCTTCCCCTTCTTCACCGGAGGGGAAGCGGCGCGCTGCCCCTGATCCGCTCGGGACTCCCCCTCTCTATACGGAGGGCTGGTGAGGCGTCACCTCCCGGTGCCCCGACCAGTGTCCGGGTGTCGGTCGAGGTACACCGCCCCATGACACCCTCGATTACTGACTCTGTTCCCATGATAGACCCGGTCGAGAGGAGCCTGGCCCTCCTTCATGGAGTCTCTCTCCCTTCGGCTCCTGCTGAGAGTGGTCGGGTCTCTCCTGGATCTACCTCTCCCACCTGTGGTCGACCTTTTCTCCCCCCCCTGTCAGTGCTTGTCTGGTTTGACGAGCCCTCGAACAACTGGTTCCCCCCAGTCCCCCTCTGGTGGGGAGTTGGGGGTTTCGGCTGGGCCCGTCTCGTCGTCTCTCCCCCCGCCGGGAGAGCCCCCCTCTGACCTCCCTGTTCTACTCTCCACTTCTCGTTCTACTACGGGTGAAGCAGATGCGGAGTCGGTGGCCCCTACCCCCCCAGTTCTGGGTGAGTCGGGGAAGCCGATTCCGTCCCTGGTTACGGACCGTTGAGTTTGCTGCTCAGCTTGGTCCGTGGCTATTTCGCTGTTTTCTCTGCCTCTTATAATGCCGCTTCCCCTTACAGTTCCATTTTGCATTGGAACTGTAGGGGGCTTTTAGCTAACTGGGAGAACCTTGCCTCCCTGCTGGAGAGCGAGCGGCCTTCCTGTGTTTGTCTCCAGGAGACTATCCTGGCTGCGCGGGGACTCCCTCGTCTCTCTGGCTATGTTGGTTTCCCTTACACGCCGGCGGGGTGCGGCGATTTACGTGCATCATTCGTTACCATCGCGAGGTGTGCCTCTTCGCACTTCCTTGCAGGCTGTGGCTGTGCAGCTCTTTTTAGATCGCCAGTACACTGCCTGCTCGATTTATATTCCTTCTCGCGACGCGGTTCGCGAGTTGGTGCTGCAACTGCCTCGACCGTTTCTCCTCCTCGGGGACTTTAACAGTCGCGACCCGGCTTGGGGAGATGTTCGGTCGACTAATGTTGCTGGTATGTTACTCTCCTTAATGGAGGAACTTTCCTTTGCGTGCCTCAATTCCGGTGAACCTACTTACTTCCACGAACCCACGGGTTCATTTACCTGTATTGATCTCTCCTTGGTGTCCCTCGATGCCTTACTCGATTTTTCATGGAAGGTGTTGGGGGACTCTTATGGCAGTGATCATTACCCAGTCTGTCTTGAGCCGGTCGGACCGCAGCCGGGCGTCTCGTCTCGACCGAGGTGGTGCCTTGCGCGGGCTGACTGGCCATCTTTCAGAGCTCGTTCCGCCATTGTCCGTTCGGTATTGAGCTTTGGCTCTGTGGATGAGAGCTTGGAGTTCTTCGAGCGGGTGGTGATGGGCGTCGCGGAGGACTGTATTGTATTCCTCGATCTTCCGGTAACCCGCGGACTCGTAGCGTCCGCACCCGGCGCGCGGACCACTTGATTGAGATGCGGCGGGCGAAGGCTTTCGCCCGCCGGACTCTCAAGTTGGCCCGTCGGGCCTCTTGGCGTGCTTTTGTGTCCGGCATCTCCTCATCTACCCCTTCTGCTGCTGTGTGGCGGAAGGTACGTAGTATCGAGGGGAAGCCAGTCCCTGCTAGTCGCCCTGTCCTTCGGGACGGGGACGGCTTCCTTTCGGATCCTGCTGCTGTGGCTGATCGGCTGGCCGGTGCTTTTGCTGCGGTTTCCCGTTCGCCTTCAGCTGCGGATCGCCCTTTATCGGAGGTCACGTTCCCGCCCCCTGGGAACGAGCCCTATAACCATCTCTTTACGATGCGGGAACTTCGGGCTGCCTTGGCAACCCGTCGTTCTTCTGCCCCTGGCCCTGATGACATTCCGTATGACTTTCTTTGGAATCTGCACCCGATGGCCCTGCACTTCTTGCTGGATCTTTTCAACCGGGTGTGGGTTGAGGGGTCGTTCCCTTCCCGTTGGAGGGAGGCGATTGTGGTCCCGATACCTAAGCCGGGGAAGGATCCGGCGGAGGTGGCGAGCTATCGGCCTATTGCTTTGACGAGCTGCTTATGCAAGCTCCTTGAAAAGATGGTGGCCGTCTGACTTTCCTTTACACTGGAGTCGCTTGGGTTATACCCCCCGACCCAGTATGGCTTTCGTCGATTTCGGGGTACTCTGGCCTCCTCTCTCCTCCTTGGCCATGATGTACGGGAGGCATTTTCCCGCCGGAATCTTGTTCTGGCCGTCTTTTTCGACGTCCAAAAGGCCTATGACACGACCCGTCGGGGAGTTGTCATGGACCGTTTGAAGTCACTTGGCTTTGTGGGCTTTTTGCCCACGTTTCTTCGCAGCTTCCTCTGCCGTCGCACTTTCCGCGTCCGTAATGTGGCGGCCCTATCTGACCTGTATGTTCAGGAGGAGGGGGTGCCCCAGGGGTGTGTTTTAAGCGTCTCCTGCTTCAATCTGGTTATGTCTGCGCTACCGGGAGCTCTTCCGCCCTCGTGGAGAGGCAAGTCCAACTCGCGGTCAATCGGGTTGAACACTGGGCGTCGTCGGTGGGCCTTACGCTGTCTTCCCCGAAGACTTCGTGTGTGGCCTTCCTTCCGTCGAGGAGACGGGGATCCGGCGCCATCCCGGCCTTTCACCTTACACTCGGGGGTCAGCCTCTGGCCCTCGTTCCATCAGTACTCTTCTTGGGTATGGTTTTCGACAGCCGTTTGAGCTGGGTTCCCCACCTTCGCCGGCTGCGCGAGTCCGCGAGACGTACCCTGGATTTGCTGGGACATCTGTCGCATACTACATGGGGCGCGGATAGGCGGACGCTCCTCCATTTGTACGTGTCCCTGGTACAGTCCAAATTAGACTATGGGAGTGTGGTGTATGGCTCCGCCTCCCGCACGGCCCTTCGGATACTGGATCTGGTCCTCTCTAGAGGACTGCGCATGTCATCTGGCGCCTTCCGCTCTCCGGTTGATAGTCTGCAGGTTGAGTGCGACATCCCTCCCTTGGAGGATCGGAGGTCGTTCCTCATTGCTAAGCACTATCTCCGGATCCTCCGTCTTCCCACCTCTCCTCTGTTCCAGGTGGTTGAGAGGGCGTTCTGCCGGAATGGGGGTTGGTATTTCACCAACACGGTGACCTCCCTCCTCGATGGTATGGGCACTCCTCCATCCGTTATACCGGTCTCTTTCAGGGGTGTTGCACCTTGGGAGAGCACCCCTGTTGCGTGCTGTATGCTGTAGGGCGTTGCGCCCCGTTCGCAGGACCGATTCTGACTCTGCCTTCGGTCTCTGTGCCTTCAGCATGCAGCGTGTCACTTGCATGTGTTGCGGTCTTCACAGATGGCTCGAGGTCGTCGGGGGGCGTTGGGGCCGCGGCTGTTCCCCAGTCGTTTGCCCTTGCTCCCCGATGTACCCGTCTCCCTGATGAGGCTTCCGTTTTCACGGCGGAGCTCTATGCCATTCTGAGCGCTCTGGAGGTGGTGCGGGAGCGTCCGGATGGGTCGTTTGTCATCTATTCGGATTCCCGCAGTGCCCTGGATGGCCTGGAGTGTTTTGACCCTGTCCACCCACTGGTCCGACGAATCCAGCTACTGTGCCATATCCTTGTCACTTCTGGTGGCAAGGAGGTGGTATTTTGCTGGGTTCCTGCACATGTTAACGTGGCTGGAAATGAGGCTGCCGATCGAGCTGCCCGTTCCGCGTGCCGACTACAGGTTTCACCCGTGTCCCTCCCCTTTTCCGATTATATCCCTGGCTTCCGTAGGTTTTTGCGCTCCCGGTGGCAGAGTCGCTGGGATGGCGCTGCAAATAACAAACTCTGCAAGATTAAACCCAAATTGGGATGTTGGGCCTCTTCCTTCCATCGGTCGCGCCATAAGGAGGTGGCTTTGGCCCGCCTCCGTATTGGCCACACCCACCTGACCCATGGCTATTTGATGGCCGGGGATCGGGTGCCCCGATGTCCCGATTGTAACATCGTACTCACAATTGCCCACCTGCTGGTGGAGTGTCCGCTTTACTCTGCGCTGGGCGCAGAGTATTTTCCCTTTTTGGAGAGCGTCGGGCCTTGTGATAGGCTTGGCGCTATTCTATCGGAAAGTCCCTACTTTTGGTAACCGGGTTGTTCTCCTTTCTCCTTCGCTCCCGTCTTCTTTACCGGTTGTGACTGATTTTTTTTTTGTGTGTTGTGTGTGTGTGTGTGTGTGTGTGTGTGTGTGTGTGTGTGTGTGTGTGTGTGTGTGTTCGCTCTGCTATCCACCTTTCTTTTGGTGGCCATGAGCGGTCATACTTTGAAACAAAAAAAATACACACGTATTCAAACAGTTTTAATCATAAGTAGATAAACATACAAAGTTTTGATACATAGTTAATGAACTTAATAAGCTTCCACATGTGCACCCCTAGTGGCACGTAAAATGTCTAAACGGTATTCACACTCACCCCACACATTTTCCAACATTTGTGGGTTAACTGTTGAAATTGCATCCGTAATGCGTTCTCGCAATGTCCTGATATCTGGAACAACTTTTGCATAAACCAAATCTTTAACATGACCCAAGAGAAAGAAACCCAGCGGGGTAATGTCTGGTGATCTTGGGGGCCGTGGGATTGGCCCGTCCCTGCCAATCCATCGATTTGAAAATGTTGCGTCGAGAGTTTCACGAACAACATGCGCCCAATGAGGGGGTGCCCCATCTTGTTGGAAGATGACAGTTGGCTGCCTGTCCTGCAGCTGGGGAATGGCGTAATTGGTGAGCATATCCAGGTACACAGTTGCGGAAACAGTTTCCAAGAATTTTTCATCCACGACTTAATTAACTTCACATCAGGTGGATTCTTTCCATACTTTGTTTTGAACCTTCGCTGAACACTGACAGGAGATTTTGTTTCTGCAAGCCACACAACACATTGTGCCTTCTCTGTCACAGACGCCATCTTAACTGAACAGCTACTACAGCGCTCCTAGCGGCGAATGCGGTAGACGAAACACACCAGCACAGAAACTCTATGCGTGTACAAGATCACCTGTAAAAAGAAAACGGATGTAAGATTCGTCATTAAAACATGAGAGCATACTGTTTTCAGGGTAAACATTTATGGACACCGTATATATATAATATATATATATATATATATATATATATATATATATATGTTAAACACAGACCGTGCATGGAACAAGGAACTCTTCTGGGAAAATTAAATCCACTATAGTCCGAATAAGTAATGGTAAATGACAAATACCATAGTTTTCTTTTTCATGATTTTAGCCCGACGTGGGCAACGGGTCTCTCGCAAAGAGATCCCATAAATATAGCTTCCCTCACCAGCTATCTGCAAAGCAGACAGGATCCAGCTTTGGGACATGGATCTAGGGTTTAAAGCAAGCCTAGATCCCTACATTCAGAACCTCTATATAAGTAAAAGACTCGTTGCATTCACGTCGGGTGGAATAAATCAAAGAAAAAGGGGGTAACTATTGTATTTTTAGCCAAAAAAACCAAAACTTAAACCTCAACCGGGACATTGAGCGTCCACTTTTCAAGGCACATAACACGTCCGTTTAATATACACAAATTCAGAATGGTTCCCTGAGACAATTATATGTTAAACACAGACCGTGCATGGAACAAGGAACTCTTCTGGGAAAATTAAATCCACTATAGTCCGAATAAGTAATGGTGAATGCAACGAGTCTTTTACTTATATAGAGGTTCTGAATGTAGGGATCTAGGCTTGCTTTAAACCCTAGATCCATGTCCCAAAGCTGGATCCTGTCTGCTTTGCAGATAGCTGGTGAGGGAAGCTATATTTATGGGATCTCTTTGCGAGAGACCCGTTGCCCACGTCGGGCTAAAATCATGAAAAAGAAAAACTATGGTATTTGTCATTTACCATTACTTATTCGGACTATAGTGGATTTAATTTTCCCAGAAGAGTTCCTTGTTCCATGCACGGTCTGTGTTTAACATATAATTGTCTCAGGGAACCATTCTGAATTTGTGTATATATATATATATATAAACCTTTGGTTAGCTTCCGCCCAAATTGTTCATTCTGACGAAGGTCAAGCTTTTCACTCCACCTTAGACCAACAGTTTTAACATGGAATCCGAACCACGCCCCATCAGCAGCCCAGCGTCTTAACCACTACGCCACCGAGGGTACCTATTTATCTACCAACCACTTTCTTTGTGTGGAAGGATGAACAGCTGGGTTTTGCTGCGCGCCGGCTGCCGTCGGGTCGAACCCGGGGCCGATGGTTTCGTAGTCAGCGACGCTAACCACTACACCACCGAGGCGCCCTAGTATATATCTATATATATATATATATATATATATATATATGAAAATGAAAAGGTTTATTGGCAGACTATAGTCCATATGACAAATATTATTAATACAATGACAGTTCATATACTAAGGATAGAAATAATACACAATTGATTAGAAATAATACTGTAATGTCGAAGTTAAGTGGAGCTACAGACAGACGTGTGTGTGTATATATATATATATATATATATATAAATAAAATATACAGGGTGGGCCAAAAGTCTGGATCCATAGGAAAATATTTATTTTAATACATAAATACAACAAATGGTAAATACTTAAAATGAATATCAACTTTAACTCGTAAATGCGTATCCGTGATACTGTACAGTGGTTCGTATTCCAGTATAAACAACAAATTATAACAAATGCTCAAATTGGCGGCCTCTGACATCGAGACACTTAGGGATGGAATTTATGATTTTTAATAATTCTTCGAATTGACGTTCTCGAGATGCGTGTTTCATTTGATAATCTTCTTGTTGACTTTACTGGACTATTCGTTAAAGTTTCACATACCATTGCAGAGGTATTTTCATCAGTTGCAGTTTTTGGACGACCAGAACGCCGTCGATCATGTACACTTCCTGTTTCTTTGAAACGTTTAAACAGCTTGCCAACAGTCGCATGTGTTACTGGATGCTTATCAGGATGATTTCTATTGAATTCGGTAGCAACTTCTCTGTGTGTAGCGCCCTGTCTTTCGTACATGAGCACAAGTTCTACCCGGTCTTCAGTTGTTAGATTCGAAGCCATTTCTGGGCTGAAATAAAAAAAGTATTTGAGTATTTATACTGGAGTACGAACTACTGTACAGTATCAGGGCCGTAACTAGGGTTTAGAAATTAGTGAGGTCCAGATTTTTTTCGAGCGCGGCGGGACGAGCAAAATTCAGACCAAAATGACATCTACAAACACAACCCAAGCTATACACTAAACACAAAACCCTTGTCTATAATTAAATACTGTACAAAGGGACCTGTTAGCAAAAATACTTTTATTAAAGCTGCAGCAATATTTCACGGTTCAGTCTCTTTTTTTTTAAATTACATATAGTAAATTTGAAATTAGTACACTGGAATAATTAACACTAATACAATGGAATAATTAACACTACGAACCTTTCAATGCTGGTTCCGAGGCACGAGTAATTTAAAACAAAACAAAACAGGAAACAAGCTATGGGTTGGGCGGTTGGAGTTATAAGTTAGGGGAGGGGGGTTTATAAAAAATTTAGAGGGACAGCTGAGGAATCCACGTTTAGAGAAGGGGTCAATGTTTTAATATAAAGAGATTCCAAAATTCTAAGTGAGTTAGGACAAGAATTACAACCGAGAATTTTAAAATTATCTAAAGTGGCATCAGTTTTACATTTTATACTGTGTTCCCGAATACTGGAGGCTTCTTTTTTATTTAAAATTTTACCTGTTCGGCAACTTATTCCCATATGCGAATAAAATCTAGTCCTGAGGGAGCGGACGGTGCTGCCAATGTAAGTACCTCCCCCCTCCCCAATTTTTTATAATCCCCCCTCCCCTAACTTATAACTCCAACCGCCCAACCCATAGCTTGTTTCCTGTTTTGTTTTGTTTTAAATTACTCGTGCCTCGGAACCAGCATTGAAAGGTTCGTAGTGTTAATTATTCCATTGTATTAGTGTTAATTATTCCAGTGTACTAATTTCAAATTTACTATATGTAATTTAAAAATAGCTTTTAAATTTCTTGTAATTTTATATGTAAATTTTTATAACTTTGAATTTAACCCTCTTCTTTTAGTCTTTTTAAAATTTGCTTTTAATGAATAGGTTTTATAGAAATTCTTTTGTCTTGTTCACATTTATTTATTGATTCTAATTTCATATTGTTATTATCTAGCCTGATGATGAGCGTATTGCTCGAAACGTTGCGCATTAAAGAAGACTTTTCATGGCATTTACATTCCTCCTTGTCATTGGATTTCTCCTAAATATTATTTATATATATATATATATATATATATATATATATATATATATATTATATAATATATATATATATAATATATACTAATACTAATACAGTTCTCGTGTTCGGATTGCTTCGAAATTGGATTTCGGCTACGAAGGTTCGGGTTCAATTATCATCGTCGCCGCTCGTAACTTTCGGGAGTTCATCCTTTTCGATCCCCGTGTTGGGGAATAAGTACCCGACATGTTTCCGGATTTTATAGAGACTGAAAGAAGTAAGAAAGGCGTCGAAATGAAAAATAGAATGTGAATAAGTCGTTTATTTGCAGATTATTCCACCACCGTCTTTTGTACAAAAGATACCACAAATTACACCACGAGTGGCAGTCTCCCATCGCTCTGACCGGAATTTATTCTCATCCTCTCGAGCATGTATTCTCGAATCTTCTTCCAATTTTCCTAGGACCCATGATCATGGGTTCTCACATCGCTACCATTTGGCTGTGGGTCTCGTTGGCCATTTTCAGCACCCTGAATGCTCATTCCGGTTATCACTTGCCTTTCTTTCCCTCTCCCGAAGCTCACGATTACCACCATTTGAAGTAAGTTCGTTTTCACACTTTCCTTTTTTTAGCTTTTTTTGAAAATCAAGAGTAAATTTCCAAAATACAATTCACGCTACGTGGACTCGCTAATAATATTTGAGGCCCATTAACCTCTTTTGTAACATCTAAGATCACGTGATGAAGGGGACCTACAGCTTGACGTAGTATTCGAACCATCTACCTCATCGAGGAAGACTGAAAAGCACCCTAATAGCTGAAATGTGAGATCCGAGACGAAACTTGAAGCTAGGACCTACAAATTATTATTACCGAGGTCCTCTATCTCGGGGTTACCCTGACGGATTACTTGGACTGAAAGGAAGGTCTGTAAATTTATTCATGAAAATATTACAATGACTCGATCGGATCCCTTTCATTGGATTTGGATCTTAAGAAACAAAAATAATTATGAATTTATGGTGCTTTCCGTTAGATCAGCGAAGGTAAGCGACGTTGTATCTGTTCAGTAGTTAATCCGGACTGGTGACCGTCCTCCGCATTCAGTTGATGCGGAGACCCGTAGATGGTTCAGACCCCACGGAAAACGTCACGAATTCCGTTAAACAGCTCTAAATATTATTAGTAGTAGTATAAATTTGAATATGTGTTAAAAAATTAGTATTCATTTATGGTAGTGAATGGAGAGCATTGTCAAGTTGATAAATTTTGTCCCCCAAGGTTCAACCAGTGTTACGGCGTTCTTGGAGTGTTGGATCTTCTTCACGGGACCGATGACAAATTCCGCGCATCGAAAGCGTTCTCTCGCCATATCATGATGCTCTCATTAATACCCCCGAGGGAGGCTTTCCCGGATTATGATGACGTGAAGAGTCAGAGCGTAAAGGGCAAACTTTTCTCCGCAGTCTCGTACAACCGCTGAAATGATCTGATGTTGAAGGGACCAATGCATCATCTTCCGTTTGAGTTTGTGGGCGTTCTGTTTATGTTATCTTCTCTGTTATTATTATTATTATTATTATTATTATTTATTATTATTATTATCATCATCATCGAATTTTACGTACACACTGTAACGCGAAGTCTGCGGTAGTAGTTTTTGTATTCTTACGTTATTTTTTTCTATTTTTGGTTTTAGAACTTGTTTTCTATGATGTATAACAATATATTACTGTCATTCTTATATTTACTCAGGTATTTTTATTCATTTTTTCCATATTGATTTTAGTGGATGAGTTGGCTCTTAAACGGTTTTCTTGTTTTTTTTTAAACTGATTCAGTTAATTAATTGGTTTGATTATGTAAGAAAGAATTCACAAATCGAACAGAAGACGTTTTACAATTTAAAACTCTGTTCTATATTTCAAAGGCAATTTACTTCCACTGTCTCCCGACGGATTGAGTTGGGCCGGCTACCTACTCTCGTAAGTCTCCGGCTCGGGTGATTTCCGAAGTTGAGGCCCATCCCACCGTGGGAATATAAGGGTTTTGGCACTTTTGGTTGTCACCTTTAACCGTACTAAAGAATGATTCCCCCCCCACGATAGCTTCTCTTCACAGTTATCGTACCTCCATTCATTCTCATTCACTGAAAAACAAATACATTCTAACTTCCACATCTTCGTTAGATCAATTTTCTCATGAGAATTTATTCCTTGAACGAAGAGAAAATTTATTGAAATCTGATGAAAGGCAGAAAGAGAATTATTTTGATAATTAAACTGTTCCATATATACCGTGTCAACCTAACCTCCGAAGGCGTGGTTGTCCAATCTGGAATTTTGATTGCAATTTCTTAACATCTCTGGTCGATAACCAGAATTTTGCAACCTAAAATTTTGCTTTGACAATAGAATACCATATCTGGAAGTTGTGATAAATAATTTGTGTTTGATATACTCTGGCACAAATGCAACATTTAAAAAAAAAAGTATTACTGTAGTGTGGTAGTTTTGGTACTGTGTTCTTAATAAAGCTATATTGAAAAAAAATTGTTCCTATTGATTTCTATTTTGAATATTTATATCGATAAAATATCTATTATTTATATTGTAGTGATTATGTAAGCTTTTATTTTTATTAAATCCTCCATATACTGAAGATATTTTTACCCTATTTAAGAAAACTTGCGAGCAACGTGTGGTTTTGTATCTCGAGACAGAGTGCGGGATTCTGAAGAAGCATAGAATCTGCTTTATAGAGCAGAAGGTTATTATCGGGGTGCCCAACCTTTTTGGGAGAACTGAGCTACTCTCATATATATATATATATATATATATATATATATATATATATATATATATATATATCGGGAGCTCTTATTTGTGCATTTTAATTTTTATTCATTTTAATGGTAAAGATTTAAAATGCACAAATAGGAGCTCCAGATGCATTTTCTCATTCCTTATATGGAAAAAGACCTCAGACCGGGTTTTGAACTAAATCCATTAATATTTAAGGGTGCCGCAAGTTTGAAGAAATTTGCCACCCCAAACTGTATACTGATACTAAGGCTTCGAGTTGCGCCACCTCTAACTATGCACAAATCGATCCAGTTTTCTATTTCCAACATCATTAGTGTTTTTGGAATATATTTTTCATTTTCATTTTTTTGAACCACCTTAATCTAGGGTTTACAGCTACACCTGTCCTATTATATTTACAACCTCAATATACGCAAGAAATTCGTTGCATTCACGTCATATTGAATACATCAAAGAAAAAGGGGTAACTATTGTATTTTCAGCCAAACACCAAAATTTAAACCTTAACTGGCAGAATTGAGCGTCCACTTTTTAAAGCACTTAACATGTCCGTTTCATGATGAGAATTTTCTCAGAAGAGTTCCTTGTTCCATGCACGGTCTGTGTGTAACATAAAAGATCTCGGGGGACCATTCTGAGTTAAATCCCATCATGAAACGGACATGTTAAGTGCTTTCCGTGTCTCAGCTACCCAGTGAGCAGTCCAGCATGCTCTCAAACACACACTTCTCTCCCTAGGATAAAATCTAAAAATATTAATAAAGCAATTGATTAAATAACAGAGAGGAAATATAATTAATGAACATACATTTTATAGAGATTATCATAGTCAAACTGAAACAGATAAAATATTATCTGCGGTCCACCAATGCCCAAGACCGACTGACTGATCTGGGAACCATTGTAATTGAAAGCCAGTTAGCCCTTACTTTAAATTTCATCAGAATCATTTACCACTTTGCTAGAGAGAAGGCAAAGAAAGTACACTTCTAATTATGAAAATCTTGCACAGTAGCGGATTATAATGGGGGCATTTGCCACCGGCCCCAAGATGCTGACCGGCCCCAAGAAACTGTAAACGCTATAATCTACCGTTGAAATAATTGGTCGACTGTGAGGAAGAAAAAAAATTCTAGATTCCGCTTCTACAAAACCTAATTTAATATCCCATTTATGTGAACAAAGTATACATTTTCTGTAATCACATCTTTGTTTTTGTTTCGTTTTCTGTTGATCGATCCCAGTCAGCTGATCACATCACTCATGTATGATGTATCAGGTAAAGAATTGTGTTTTTCTAGTGACACCGGCCCGAAAATATTCATTGCCCCCGGCCCTAACAATGCTTAATCCGGCCCTGATCTTGCAGTAAACAATTGTCTTGCCTGCATGGACTGGTACTACATTTGTAAATTGTATGGTGATAGAATTAATACAGTTGATTCGAAAAATAAAATGGTCATTTTCTTATGAGTTGTTTATTCATACTGTATATTTTGAATAGTGACTTGGACATGTAATCAGTTTGCTTGTTATGTATACAAAAAACATTCATAATAAAATATCGAGTAAACAGGGGGGCCCGTATACCAATCCTTCCCCGGGGCCCGGGGCAGCTCTCGGCGGCCCTGGTTGAACCATCCCACACATGAGAACCATACTCCTAGGGCCGCCGAGAGCTGCCCCCTGTTTACTCAGTATTTTATTATGAATGTTTTTCATCGTGAATAGTCCTTTTGCCGGTGTGACAGTTACACGTGTTTCGATCGAAGTCCGAATAAAAGCTGTATTACAGTAAAAATCCTGCAGTTAATCAATTTTAAGCAGTGCCAAATATCTGAGCGAATACATAGTGCATAGTGGTATTTCTCTTTAAGTAGTGAAATCACTGGGGTCTGCGTATGTAAAATAAAAGTAAATAAAAACGAAGTGAATTAATCTGTACAGCATTTTTCCGAGTGTTTCTCTTTGAAGGGAATTAGCTGCCCATCGCTAGGCTGAAAAAAATTCCTACAACTATCCCCCAATTATCCCACGTGGCCACACACTCAAGCATCAATCAGTGAGAATTGTACAGCGTGCCACATCCCCCATCCCCTGGAGTAACGAAGAATACTTCCCCTCACTCAGTTTGAGTCAACCCCTACCCAATACCTCCCATAATACCCTTTTGAGTCAATTTTTTGCACCAGCTGCTACTTTCTGTTCGTAACATGGCAGTGGTAAATAAATTCCTGCAACTCTGTGGTGTCTGTAACAATGTAACAGATGAGGCAAAGGCGATTAGATTCGATCCCTGCCAATTTCTTTTCGATTTCAAATGCCTGGAATGGAAAGATGAAGAAAACTCTCTCATAACGAATGCAAAGCAACTTAATGGGATAAAGTTTTTCTGCGAAAGCTGCATGACCGAAATAAATTATTTTACGGTATTGAAAGCAAAAAGAAAGTATGAAGAGAAAGTAAAAGAGGAAAGTATGAGTAGTATGGCCGCAAAAGGGGAGAGTGCAAGAATGTTGCAAGTGATTACGCAATGTTGCAAAGGGGGTGGGGGGGGGTTGCACAAAAATTTAAAGAAAATTAAAAAAAGGAAAAAAAAAGAGTACTGGCCTTTGTTGCCAACCGGGGTTGCAAGGGGCATGCAACTTGGAGGCGGAGTTCTCCCCCAAGCTATTCCCCCCAAAGGGCCAGAAAGGAGAGAAAGGAGGAGAGGTGTTCACCTGGCAGGAGCCAAGTGCATATTAAGACCAGCCGAGTAGGCGTTGTTTTATAGGCTCCTAATCAGCCAGTTGGCTGAGCCAAGGGGGGAGGGGTACACCTGAAGGAGAGAGAGAGAGTAGTTGCCTTTGATTGCAAGGCATGCAACTTGGAGGCGGAGTTCTCCCCCAAGTTATTTTCGCTTACCTAACCTAAGAGGCCTCTAAGGGGTTTTCCCAAAGGGCCAGAAAGAGAAGGACCAGAGGGCCTTGCTCGGCTGGGAGCCGAGCTTGAATGACTCCGTCAGTCGTCTCTCGGTCTTTTATAAACCTCTATTCTGGCTGAGTTGCCAGATAGCGCCATGTATTCAGTTGCTGAGTTGCCAGATCACGCCGTGTATTCAGTTGCTGAGTTGCCAGATCGCACCATGTATGCAGTTGCTGAGTTGCCAGATCATGCCATGTATTCGGGTGCTGAGTTGCCAGATCGCACCATGTATTCCAGATAGCGCCATGTATTCCAGATAACAAAAACCATATATTAATCATCCATTTAAATAGTGTACCACAATATATATTTATATGACGGTAGATGAATCCAATTAAATTCTGTTTATTAAATAAATAATTTTTACACACTTAATTTTTATAGATATATAGATGTATATAGTGTATTACAATAGATGTATATAGTGTTTAACGATTAGAAACAAATATAACATTAACTTGAACTTCATTAAACTTGAAGTTAAAGTTAAACTTTTCGGAGACGAAACAAAAACGTAGTTAGCCTACACATAATTCAACCAACCATAGAAAACAGAATTATAGAAAAACAATTAGGTTTTTATGGATAACTAGTTTATCTTGACATAAGTTTACTATAATTATATATATACAGTCTTTTAAACATCTTGTGATATGTATATGTATATTACAGGGTGGGCGGAAAGTAGCTCCCTATTTTGGATTGGTAAAAAATACATATATTATCCATTTATTTCAGAAGAAATAATATAAAAAGGTAGGCATACATGGTAGGTTTTCTCTAAAATTCAATGTGGGCTCCAACTCTTTCCACCAGCTTCTGGAGCCGCCCAGGAATGGCGTCCACTGACTTTAGCAGGAACTCCGGCGGGATGGAGGACATGACTTCCCGAATTCGGTCCTCCAGTTCTTCCAATGTCCTCGGTTTGGTGCGGTAGACTTCTTCCTTTACCCACCCCCAAAGAAAGAAGTCGCACGGTGTCAAGTCGGGGCTCCTGGCTGGCCATTGATGTGGACCACGACGACCCATCCAACGCCCAGGGAAGTGGGCATCCAGCCACTCACGGACAACAAGAGCGAAGTGCGGAGGGGCGCCATCTTGCATAAATATCAGATCGTCGATGTTCTCCCATGTGCTGACAACCGGCCAGACCTCGTTTCGCAACATAGCAAGGTACCGCTCAGCATTCATGGTGTTGCGCAGAAGGAACGGGCCCACAACCTGATCTGAGGTCATACCACACCACACCGTTACACTGAACCGATTCTGCCGTTTTTCAGCGGTAACCATGGGATCCTCTCCTGCCCAGTAGTGGCAATTGTGGCGGTTGACAAAGCCTCCGACGTGGAACACCGCCTCGTCGCTCCAGAGGATGTTGCGGAAGAGATGGGGCCAGTCTTCATGCCAAGCCAGCATGATTTCCCCGAACTCCATGCGAATGTCGCAGTCCTCGTCCGAGAGAGATTGGCAGTAATGCGGCTTCCACGCACGCCAGTTCAGCTCCTTCTTCAGCACAGTTCGCACTGAGTAGCGGGAGAGTCCACTTTCCCGAGCTGCCTGGCGAGTTGACTTTCGTGGACTCCGTGCGAACATTTCCTGAACTGCCTGCACCGTCTCCTGGGCCCTGGATGTCGAAGGGCGACCACATCTTCGAACATCTGCCACAGACCCCGTGGTCATGAGCTTCGAGTGGCAGTTCTTGATTGTTTTCGGGTCCACTTCGGCACGTGGTCCGTGAATGGCCCGCCACCATCTTTGAACTCGAACGACAGATTGCCAAACTTCGTACCGTGCCGCCAACTGGGCACGCTCCTGCAGTGTTAAACGATCAGCCATGTTACCCTTCAATCTGAAATGAAAAAAAAAAAATGAACGTTACAATTGTACCACTTTAGAGAACACAAAGAGAACACTTTAGAGAAAAAAAGATTACCGTTACAATTATACCACTTTAGAGAACACACCATAACAATATAACAATACAATCACAATTTATACATAATTTATATGTAATTTAAATTAGGGAGCTACTTTCCGCCCACCCTGTATAATTTAGGGTGTTTCATACCTATAGGGTGAAATAAAAATGAGCTTGGAGTTTTAATCCACACGTTTCTCCGTATTCTAAAGAACAAGAAAACACGTTTGTGCAAGTTTGAACCAGATCGCGCTGCATTTAGAGGTCCCCAACTTTGACGACTTTTTGTCAGTTCATTTCTCGCCTGCCTGCAGTGAAGACGGTTTTTCGTCACTTGAGCGGTTCGTGTTGTATAGCCTATTGGACAACTATGGAGGTAATTATATATGCTACTAATTATCTCATTTTACTGTGGTATTGAAATTTATTATTATTTAATTTCTGTCATTTTACTGTGGTAGTGATATTTATTATTATATTACATGAAATAATTAGTCTGTTGCATATTGGACAACTAAGCTGGTAATTATTTATGATACTAATTAATGTAATTTTACTGCGGTATTGAAATTTATTTAATTAATGAATTGTCAAAGAGAACGTAGTGTACACGTATCAGTTTTATAAATAAAGAAAAGCAGTAACTGGGACTCGAACCAGTGTCATAGCCGTTTGGCGGCATCGCTCAAGTCGGCGTACACAGCACGCTATCCACTCCCTAGATGGTGTAGTGGATAGCGTGCTGTGTACGCCGACTTGAGCGATGCCGCCAAACGGCTATGACACTGGTTCGAGTCCCAGTTACTGCTTTTCTTTATTTAATTAATGAAATTAATTACGATGTGAAATTATTTCTGTGGAATTATTTAGTTTGTTTTCTTTTCCAGGTGTCTACCAGAGCGAAAACAGAAGTGTTTCTTATTGGCCAGACGGATGCGAACATCACATCAAGTGGCCTTCCAACTCAGTTGCAAGTACTCAAAAAGTACTTTTACCACCAAAAGGAGCAAAAATTTGGACGTACTAAATGCCTGAACCTGTGCCTGGATGCCTGTCTCATATTTTGGGAGAGAGCGAGAATCCCCATGATGCGTCGAGATTCGGCCTTGAGGAAGATGGAATCCCTTCTCAAGGAATACGACCGACTTGTGAAGCACAAGTCACATAAAGCAGAGTCCTTCCGAGTGAAGGAGGCGATGTTCAAGGAGGCAATAGCGAAGGAGATCATGGACATTGCTCATTCACAGGCTAAGGAAATGATGAAGAATCAGGAGGACATCCACTTTCTCGACATGCAGCGTGAAGATCCAAATTCCTGCAGCATGGGCCCTGTTGACATGAAGCTTCACTATAAGGAGATTAGGAAAAGGAAGAGGCTGGACAAGATTAAGGAACAACAGGAGAAGGCCAGGAAGGAACAAGGAGCTGCAGAAGATACGGGGGCTTTAGTGATTTCAACTTCGTCAGAGACTGACTCAGATGTCGTTGACCCAACCGTGGAAGTTTTTCCATCCTCCTCCAAGGGAAATACCAAGAAGCGACGCAGGAATCTGATCTCACAGGATGTGACGACTACCTACGATCGGCTGAATATTTCGTACCGCGATTCAGCTATGTCGTACGCTGCAGCGGCTAAATCACTAGGTTTTGACTTGGATGAACTGTCCATTTCTGCCAGTACCATGTACAGATTTTTGTTTAATTTTTTCCGTTTATGATCTGCCAGAGCATCAAACTGGGGACCCGTAAACTTTAAACTATTGAATTAATACTTCGGTTTATCAGTCTCCTCAGCAAATGGAACAAGGGGATCCATGTGGATTAAAATTTTTCCAAACTTTTAATTTATGAAACACCCTAATATATATATATATATATATATATATTATTTTTTCTTTATTTAAAACAAGTTTGAATGTATTTACTTTGCAAACAACATGAGCAAAATTAAACGATAAATATTTTATAATTTTTCAAGATAGATAAATAGATATATATATAGTGTTTCACTATAGATGTATAGATGTATATAGTGTTTTACAATAGATGTATATAGTGTTTAACGATTAGAAATAAATATAACATTAACTTGAACTTCATTAAACTTGAAGTTAAAGTTAAACTTTTCGGAGACGAAACAAATAACGTAGTTAGCCTACACATAATTCAACCAACCATAGAAAACAGAATTATAGAAAAACAATTAGGTTTTTATGGGTAACTAGTTTATCTTGACGTAAGTTTACTATAATTATATATATACATTCTTTTAAACATCTTATGATAGGTATATGTAAATATATATTATATATTTATTTTTCATATTATAACATTTAATTTTATTTTAGTATTTATTTATGCAGTGTTTAGTTAGCCTCTTCATTTAAACTATAACATTTATAGTGCTGCAGTTAAACCACCCTTAAAATCGCAGAGTTTGTGCCGAATTGGAAAGGTTTTCACTCCGCCTTAGACCCACAGTTTAACGTGGAAACTGAATGCTTTTTAAAAATATAATTAGGCTATATTTATAATTTCTTTATTATAAAATAAGTTAACAATTGAAATTATGTTAACACAAGAATTTGTGAAAACATTACTAATAACTTGTAAGTAAAAATAAAAATATAATATAAGGGACTACCATAGAAATGTGTGTCTATAATTTATTCACAAGAAACACGATTTTATATATATGTTACTCGTCCGGACCCGTTATAGCGGATTGGTACACATCATAGCTCCACCCAGCTACACCGGCAGCCAATCACTACGAACATCTGGTCTTTTGGGGCGGAGCTTGGCGATTGTGCATATAAAAGGGGATATTTTTCAGTTGGGAGTAACAGTAGCTATTTTCGCGTCAGTGAATAATCATTCCCTCCACCATGGACCTGTACGTCTCCCCAGATTTGTATGAAGAAAGTGATACTGCAGCATTAACGGCAATTAGTCTTTTTAACGCTATTGACCGTGATGAATTATTTCCAACGCAAACCGTTGAAGATATTTGCAGTGACGCTCCTTACAATCCGACGCAAGGGACTACCATATAAATGTAAGTGTCTATAATTCGATTATATATATATATATGGATGGGCTGTAGTATCTCGTCAAATAGATACTCACCAAAAATTTTTATGGCAATCAATGTTATTTTGTTTTACTTCTTATCCCCATTATGCTAAAATCGAAATTTTTTATGGCAATCAATGTTATTCCTCTTAAATGAACCAAAGATATCTTCACATAATGGGGATCTGTCTGTATACTCTGTATATGTTTTAAAAGAATGAACATTATTCCTTTAAGGTCCGATGAGGATTTGACACGTGTTATACAATCTTTTGAAGAATCTCGTGTCATGAACACGGAGGATATACTGATCAGTCAGCAATGTCACACATCCTCCACCATGGACCTGTACGTCTCCCCGGAATTGTATGAAGAAAGTGACACTGCAGCATTAACGGCAATTAGTCTTTTTAACGCGATTGACCGTGATGAATTATTTCTAACGCAAACCGTAGAAGATATTTGCAGTGACGCTCCTTACAATCCGACGCAAGGGACTACCATAGAAATGTAAGTGTCTATAATTCGATTTTATATATATATGGATGGGCTGTAGTATCTCGTCAAATAGATACTCGCCAAAATTTTTTTATGTCAATCAATGTTATTTGGTTTTACTTATCCCCATTATGCTAAAATCGAAATTTTTATGGCAATCAATGTTATTCCTCTTAAATGAACCAAAGATATCTTCACATAATGGGGATCTGTCTGTATACTCTGTATATGTTTTAAAAGAATGAACATTATTCCTTTAAGGTCCGATGAGGATTTGACACGTGTTATACAATCTTTTGAAGAATCTCGTGTCATGAACACGGAGGATATACTGATCAGTCAGCAATGTCACACCGAAATAATGTAAGTGTTTTTCGATCTTTTTGGGATAAGAAGACAGTATATTTTCATAAATTTATTAAATGAAAGAAATCAGTACAATAACCAACTACAGAATATATCTTTACAAATATACGAACAAAAACATTATACTATACAACGAGTACGTACAATTGGAAAACGGATTTTTATCTGTCTGCATACCATTTCATCGTTTCGGCGAGTGTGACACGGGTCAAATAAATTTAAAAAATTTATAAATTCTTTATCACATGACATATGCGTGAGAAATGAGACGCAGTACATTCCGCAAACATTACTAAAATTTTTATGGCAATCAATGTTATTCCTCTTAAATGAACCAAAGATATCTTCACATAATGGGGATCTGTCTGTATACTCTGTATATGTTTTAAAAGAATGAACATTATTCCTTTAAGGTCCGATGAGGATTTGACACGTGTTATACAATCTTTTGAAGAATCTCGTGTCATGAACACGGAGGATATACTGATCAGTCAGCAATGTCACACCGAAATAATGTAAGTGTTTTTCGATCTTTTTGGGATAAGAAGACAATATATTTTCATAAATTTATTAAATGAAAGAAATCAGTACAATAACCAACTACAGAATATATCGTTACAAATATACGAACAAAAACATTATACTATACAACGAGTACGTACAATTGGAAAACGGATTTTTATCTGTCTGCATACCATTTCATCGTTTCGGCGAGTGTGACACGGGTCAAATAAATTTAAAAAATTTATAAATTCTTTATCACATGACATATGCGTGAGAAATGAGACGCAGTACATTCCGCAAACATTACTAAAATATACGAAATGGGTTCTATACAACTTCGGGAATATGTAACTGAGCGAGAAATTTTACAATAATAGGGTCACTCCAGGGTTGAGTACCGAGTGAATCAAAATAGTACAGGCGCTGTCTATTTTTAAAATAGACAGCGATCCAGTGAATCCCTTCATTGCCGATGACATCTGTGTTCACAATAAGACTACCGCATTCTCGCGTACTTGGCAAACTCAATGTTTCATTCTTCGCAAACACGCCGATAAATTTGGAACGTGTGACTCGCTCCATTACTTTCTGAAGTGTATTAGCATCCATTTTAAAAGTCAGTGATAACGCTCCTAAATCTATCTACTTCTATTAGGGCTTGCGATTCGAGATATACTAGTACACTAATAGGAGCGTCTATAGGCTTGGCGAATTCCAGCCGCACTGAGATGTTTCCGCTCTGCTGTGGGGTTAAATGGGTATTTACGCTAGCAGATAAGTCAGGTGTAATGTCAAACGGGTAAAGGTTAAATTGATCAATGAATTCTTCCTGCGTTACCCCGTTACCAAGCTCATCACAATCACCTGCAATATGGGTCAGATTACTATAGGCTCTGGCACAAAGAGGTAACACAGCGTCTGATGAATAGTCCGTACCCATTGTTCCACCCAAAGCAGTGCCATTAACGTATAGAGTTATGTTTTTAAGTCCGAAATTCTCGAATTTAAAGGCACTCTTTTTATATTTTCCATTCACCGAAGCATGGTCCTGCATGCCGATTAATATCCTTTTAGGAAGATTTCCAAGGGCAATGTTTCCTATCTGCTTCGATGCCAACCCTGCAGGAACCGTATATAGTTTGATTTGCACTCTGTTAATAGGATATTTCACTGTAGCGTTTAGTAAATTTTTCTCAATTTCTAGTTGTTTTGGTGAACTTAATTTCACTCGCCGTACGCGGAGGTATGTGTCCATAATGTGAACCACAACGGGCTTTGCACCCTCCTCTTGATCAGCAGCCAGATTTAAGCAGATCTCAGGACTCGTGCGGGTGAGCTTTATTTTCATATCCACCCCGTTGACAAGCAACTTCTTCTGGAAAGTGAAATCTGTGTGCAACCGTCCAAAACACTCGTATATTTTCTTTTTAGAATTTTTAAATTTGTCCTTTATACTATTTTCATCTTTAGTTTGATAATATCCCTCGGCACTTAAAAAGGTAGCCTTCGCTTCTTTGGAAAAGTTGAGGACATTTTCCAGATAGGCTCGTAGATGATAGTACCCCGTGCCTGCCGATATGTTGGTCTGATTTAAATATACGTCACACTCGTTGAATATGGAGTGCAGAAAGTTTGTTTCAGGGTATACAGCATATTTGTCATCGCAGACCGTTCCATCAGAATGGGCTATACGTAGCTTAGCGTACATGTGCACACAGCTTGGATCAAAAAAGTAAGGACCTGAGCTGGGTATCACGAATTCTATAGGTGCACTCGGGGAACTAATTGTGTTTAAAGGGTTAATTGTAATAAAGTCATTGTGCTCAATAGAAACTTGGGTTGGAGGTAGCTCAAAAAGGGACAGCTCCGATTTATAGCATTGTGAACTGCATGGGTGGATGAAGCGTGCCATGGCGAAATAGTGACTCCTCTCTCGACAAGTGGTAAACAAACTATGATTCATGAGATCAATGTCCTTAGCTTATATCAGTCAAAAAAGTGGTCAACCATAGGTTTCATTCGCTTACAGCAATTCTTTTTTGATAGCCTTTTACGTTTAATACCACGTGACCCCTTCTTCTTCCGGGCAGCCCGCTTCTTCCCGCCACCACGCATTTTTCTCTTTGCATCTTTGATGATTTCGTCCCGTGTACGCTTTAAATGTTTTTTTAGAGCCTCTTTAGGTTTAGCCCCGGCCAATATGTCTTCTGCAGTGTTAATACCTGATTGTAGCGCTTTTCTTCCAAGGTATCTGGCACCCCTCTTCAGCAAAGGAACAGCCGTACGTAGTATGGATGAAAAAATGGACCCAAGTCCACTACCGCGCTGGTATCTCACCCCTCGATAGACGGTGAAAAGCTTTCTATCCATTATAACTCAGTGCGTCGAAAGTGTAGCTTCACTGTTAAGCTCCCGTTACCGAATGGGAAGTTTTCACCCTCAATCGTTCTTATATATATTGAGATATTGGTTATTAAATTAGTTGCGACATTCACATAATGGGGTCTGTCATATGTAATACTCAAACTCCTTCCTCTATGGTTGGGGATGTGAGCAATGCGCAGCAGGCGTGCCTGGGTATCCCCAACAAACTGGTGCTCCACTATATTACTGTAAATATAGCACATGTCTGGGGACCTTTCAGACAATTTCTCCATCTTCAATTGATACATTAATCTGGACAAGTCATGCTGTGTCTCGTGAAATGTGTCTCTTTGGAAGGCTGCGCTATATCGACCATTGGCTAGAATTTGGAACTTTCTATGGTCTTTAATACGTCTGTTAGTCTTTGATTTTAGGATTAGTGTATGTGCAGGGTTGTTTACGATTTCGTATACTAAATCATTCGTAAGGTTTGAGTTTCTTAAACTTACGTTTAAGCCTCTCACAACATCCTCGGCCGAACCATATTGACCCGGTCCTAGTCTTACTTCTGTACTGTAATACCGTGCAACCTTAGTCCGAGCGATACGCATAGTTTCATCCATAGCTACCCCAGCTTTTTCACACTCGTCAATGTCTCTAAGAATCGTAAAAACGGGCTCTTTATGTTCAATATTTAAAAAGATGGTGTCCAGCTGAATTTCGCATATCCCCACCTCATACGAATCACGACCCAATTCAATGTGCTTGTGGAGCTCTGTTACAAAGTTGGCTAGTGTGTTGTTAGGGTGTACAGACAGGGACGAGGAGGACGGGAGTGTGACGTAGAAATGGTTAGGAGCCATGTTGCATACTATTTAAGCTTCATTATTGCATCAGCTTTTATATAGGTGTTGAAGCTTTCTGGGTAGCCTAGCCATTTCACCAGGTACATTTTTCTCTTTCCTGAACCTTTGCTTCCTAAAATTTTCTCAATTTTAACACATTTTTTTCTAAATTAAACGCAACTTTCTGCAATTCCTCGCGGTAAAAACCTCCTGAGATTTCTTCCCCATTCAAATCTTCAATGTAATACATCATTATCTCACCTTTAGGTCTCATAGCCCTAACTTTAAAAATCTCGCGTGTCCATCCTTGCTCAAAACCCTTTGCGAATTTATTCCCCGAACGCGAGGAAGCCGTTGTCTTGGCTGTTTTAAACCTTTTTCTCACAGGCTTACGAAGCGTATAAGCGTCCTGCTCCCTCAAAAATCTTTCAACATCTTTTTTTCCTCCTCCGTAAACACTTCTGTAAAGTCTATCTACGCCGCCGTAAGAGGATGGGTTAGAAACGTCATAATAGCGTTTAGTTAATACGTTAGCCATTTGCGTATTTTAGAGGCACGTGGGTAGGGTTGGTTTAACCTCTTCTTTCTCCTCTTCAAAGGTGTTACCGCCGGGGGTGACGGCGTCTTCAATTGTGTCACATGCGTTGCATGTTCCAAGTCTTTTAACCTGTTCAGATTTCCTATCAACGTTTTAGGGACATTTATTTGTTGTAGTCTTGCTTTAATATGCTTCCATCCTGATGGTGATGGCCTATCCCACTTTCTCACCAGATCATGGACAATGTCTACGATATTCGATCCCTGTACCTTTGATCCTTCCACAATGAGCTCGCCTGTATCGGTCCATTGTAAGGCTGGATCCTCATTCAATAGATTATAAAGACTTAAGCCTTTACTCATCAATGTATGTGGGAGGGTGCTTTTTAATACATGTTCGATATGTTGTGTGGCTAATCTTTTTGGTTGGTCAGCTGTATCGTCGGGCTCAGATCCTATGTCGCCATGTCCATCGTCCCCCGTGCTGTGCCTAATAACCACAGGAATCTCTGTAGGGCTCTTATAATTTTCGTACTCGTGAAGAAATTTCTGCAGAGCTTCTTGGTATAAGATTCTTTTCTCATCAGGTGTTTTTTCACTGTTTAATAGAGCTAGCAATTCGCTTTCCATTCTTTTAAGTCTGCTTTTACGGGGATCTAGATCCGTGTCTGGATTCCTTTGCAGTGAAGCGTACACCTCGTGGGGAATCACTACCACTTTCTTCATTATATTAATCTAGTCAGTAAAGGACCCAAAACTGAAAATAAGATGGGGAGAAATGACCCTCCTGTTTGTACAATAATTCGTTTTTTTTCGCTACAGTTTGACTTTTACGAGCGAGTGCACGTATTATGTTCTTGTAGCGGCGTAGGCGAGCCTTCTGATGGGTTTTCATTGATACATTGCAATTTATAACGTTAAGACAGATTTCACAGATGCATTTTAAAAAGTCGGCGTCGATATTTTTAATAAACATCTGCTGCATTGCCCGGGGCAGTCGATGATAGATTTTTATTAATTCACGGTATTTCTTTAGTCTCTTTGTCATTCTGGAATATACACCGTTTCAGGCTCGTTTGGAAATATATTCGTTCGCAGAAGCACTCTAAACGTGTTTCGCGGATGAAGGTCGCAAAGCAAATATCCGTAACGCGTGCTTGTAGCTTCTTTATAAACTTCCAAAAACTCCTTACGCTGATTCGGGAACATTTGATTGGCTAATACCCCAATTTGTGATACATCTCTACGTTGCGCGAATAAGACTAGATATTGCGTATTTAACGACACATCGCGCATGTATCTATTTTTGAAAAATAGATTCTGATTGATGAAGAACACGCTTATGTTAAGATGGTGGGAGAATACTGTAAATGTCTCGGCAAACGTTTTATCCATCTCCAACATGAGATCGTCAATTACAATGATTGTATGTTCATTTCCCTTTAACGAATTAACGTCATATACGCCTTTGTGGAACAAAATATCATCTTGGTACTCGTTGAACACTGATTGATACGTCGAATAGCACCATATAACTTTATGCACAAATTTCGAGAACATCTCTCCCTTTTCTTTAATGATTTTAAGCATAAACACAGTTTTACCACATCCTGTAGGTCCAGATATAATACATGTGGATGGACTCGTGAATCTGAATTTTTCTACAGAGTCCATTTCTAACACGTCACACTCCTAAGTGGGTCATTTACAAAATATTACAAATTTTGAGTGCTGTTCCTTATATTTTGCTTTCTTCTCCCACAGAACCGTGAATGACGATGAGGTAGAGCATCCCATCATTGACATTACGGATGACCTCGACGACAGTGTAGTTGTGATCTCCTCCCCTGCCAACGAACCCTCACCAGCGATACCGGTAGCACGTCCAAAGCGGAGGTATGAGAACCCCACGTCAGGTATAAAGCGCACGAAATACGCGCCTGTTGCAGGGTAATAGATCCCCAAACCCTCAACCTCTTACGCAACAAGACCCCAGCAGCACCTCCCGCTAATATATCCCCTTATTCATCCGCCGCCCCCCGTTCTGTTAAGTCTACAATAATAGAGCCCCAACCATCAACCTCCTACGCAACAGGCCCCCCAACAGCACCTTCCGCTAATATAACCCCCTAATTCATCCGCCGCCCCCCGTTCTGTTGAGGATGAAATAACGCTCGAATTGGTGCGATCCGCAGCCCCCACCCCAGCCTTGACTAGAAATCGGTATAGAGTCAGGTCGACCCTAGAGCCATGTATTGCAATGGAATTGAGCGCGGGCTACGCCGGGTTGTACAGCATATTGTAGAGTTTGCTCTTCAGAATCGTGACGAGCGTGAAGTCAGGACGAGTCTGTCCTTTGATTCGGTCAGATGACGGTGATGTAGACGATTATTGGGTGATAGTGCCATTTAGACGTTTGGCGGCTGAAGATGTAGAATATATATTAGGACGTATAATGCAAGCCGCCCAAAGTAGTATAGCCTTCAATATGGACAACTTCACGATAAATATTAACCATGTATTCCGTGTTGCGGGTCATAGTGCCATACCGTATACTCTTAACTTCAATTCTCCGACTATTTACCGAAAGCATATAAACGTCGATCGTGGTTGCGGCTTTAAGCAGTACTCTTAGCACGTATGTTTACTGTACAAAATACACGGACTCAAAAAATTTGGTTGCCTACGGTCGTGGAGCGTGCCCGTAAACTAGCTGTAGACTGTGAACTTGAATTTGACTGTAATATGGGTCCTGAAGAGCTGAGAAGGGTAGAACAGGAAATGAATGTCCGCATAGTTGTGTTTGGGTTGGATGATTGTCGTAGGACTGTGTATGTTTTTAAAAAGCTGTGTGAGAGATCGTACAAGACTCCTACTTATTTTAGGATTGTCAGGACAACGTATCTCCCCATCCGTAATATAAGGGGGCTTTACGCGAGTTATGACAAAAGTCGAAAATATGGGAGACATCATGATTTGTGTAAGGGGTGCCTCGAGTTTGCGGATGATATAGTGAGACATTGTAAAGAATGTCACATGGTATGTGAGCAGTGTAAAAGCACCAAATGTGAAAGCCGTGTAGTTGAAGCTGAGAAGAGAGACTGTGATTTGTGTAGACGCACATTTTTCAATAATAGCTGTTTTGATTTCCATAAATCAATTGGCACGTGCAGGAAAATGAGAATCTGTGAATGTGGTATGTTTCACACAATGGATAATTGGGGAAAATTTAAGCACAAGTGTGACGTAATTCACTGTCCTACATGCCAGGAGGAATATAAGGCGGATGGAGTAAAGCATGTATGTTATATGAAAGATGCTAAGCCTAAAAATAACCCTTGTATAACTGTATACTACGATATAGAAACATATACGAACGCTGAAACCAAAGAGGTAATTCCACATTTACTTGTGAGCCAGACCATCTGTGATGAGTGTATGGGTATCGAATGTGACGAGTGCCCCAAATGTGGTAAACGGACAAACGTTTTTTAAACGAATGTCAGCGATAGTCCTGTGAAACTATTTGTGTCCTATATTGTCAAGTTAGCCGACAAGTTCAAAAAAATGACTGTGTATATTCTCGCCCATAACGGGGTAAAGTTTGACACGCAGTTCCTTTATAAGGAGTTGCTTGAACACGAATCCTCTAGATATTTACAGGTGATCCATTGAAAAGAGGCAACAAATTAATACAGATGCAGATAAGAGGCAATGTACAATTTAAAGATACTTTATTATTCGCACCTTGTAAATTAGCAAAGCTACCCAAGGTGATGGGAGTAGCAGCTGAAGTTTCCAAAGGATACTTCCCTTACACTTTCCTCACCAGCGAGACTTTAAACTACGTAGGCCCACCACCCCCCAAACATTATTTTGACTGTATGGATGAACGTGAAGACTTTGATCGATACTACGACAGTTTTAATGAAAGTAACCCTTATAATATAGCTGATGAATGTGAGCGTTATTGCGTGAATGATGTGCGCGTGCTTAGAGTATGTTTCCAGGCCTTTAGAAGGATGTACATAGCCCGTTTCAAATGCGATCCACTCCAAGTCGCAACCACCATCGCATCATTATGTTTTACGGTGTTCAAGAATAACTTCATGCCGAAAGACACCTTAGCCATTATTCACCGAAACAATCCCCGCAGTTACGGGCACAAGGCTATTTACTGGCTCATACACCTACAGCAACAGACAGGTGTATACATAAAGCACGCCCGCAACACGGGTGAAGTACCCATTAAGATTAATGGACGTGTTTTTTGGGTTGATGGGTTAAGTGAAAACCGTGTCACTGGTGTGAAGACTGTGTACTCCTTTAACGGTTGCTGGTGGCATGGATGCCACCGTCCTGAGTGCGGAATCACCGGAGATATCCACGGTAGGTCTCCTGCCGACTGTCTTGCATCGACCCGCACCCGCGATCAACTTATAGGATCACAGTTCACTCACAAAGTCTTGTGGGAGCATGAATATGATGCACGGATGGAGACAGACGAGGTGTACCGTGAGGAAATAAACACGATCAAGCGTTCAATGGTGCTGGATCCTCTCAAATGTGGTGATAGCTTGTTTGGAGGACGTACAAATCCTTTCAGACTATACTTTCAACCTACGGAGGGCGTGAAGCTCCATTACTACGATTTCTGTTCTTTATACCCATACGTGATGAAGAGCAATCCGTACCCCGTGGGCGCTCCTGAGAAACTGGTGGGACCTAGCCTACCCTCCATCAATGAATTTTCAAAAAATTTGAATGATCGTTACTTTGGGCTCTCTTTCGTAGACGTACTCCCCCACGCAATTTATGGATGCCGATCTTACCTGTCGTTATCGACGACAAGCTCATGTTTCCCCTGTGCGTGAAGTGCGCGGAAGAGGATAACGGCGATTGTAACCATATACCCTACCAGCGTAAGATCAGAGGCGTATATACAAGTCCTGAGCTGGCCCTAGCCGTACGCCATGGTTATAGAATACTGAAGATACATGAGGTGTGGAGGTTTCAGAAGCTACCCAACCTTTTCACACCATATATAAACGCCTTTTTGAAGGATAAGGTTGAGGTATCAGGGTATCCGCGAGGAGTTGATACCGAAGATGAAAAGTCTGCCTATATTCAACGTTACCGCGACCGCGAAGGTATACAACTTGATCGTGTCGAAATTGTAAAGAATCTTGGCAAGCACTTTAGTGCAAAGTTGTGTCTAAACAGTCTATGGGGAAAATTTGCGCAGAATACCGGCAGAGGGAGCATTCATTTGGCACAAAGTTATAGCGATGTCTGGGATTATGCCAATGCTCCAGATAAAGAGGTCATGGAGATCGTGAATGTAGGTAATACTTACATAATAAAGTACAACAACACTGAATTTGCCACAGATACCTCAAGGGTTACAAACATACCTGTGGCCAGCTTCACAACAGCCTACGCCCGTATAAAACTTTGGGGTCTATTGCATTCTCTTGGGCGGAGAGTATTGTATGCCGATACAGATAGCGTGATATTCACAGAGAGGGAGGGTGAATACATGCCCGCTATTGGGGAGTTCCTCGGCGAGCTCACTGATGAGATCACGAGTATGGGGAGAACGCTTACGCCGACTCTTTTGTCTCAACAGGACCTAAGACTTATGGGGTACGGGTCAGGGTGGGGGAGGAAATGAAATATATCGTGAAGGCAAAGGGTATTACGCTCAACCATGCGAATCGGCGGGTTGTTAACTTTGAATCGTTGAAGGATCTAGTATGTTTGGACGATGATGAGGGCGAACAACCTTCCCAACTAATTGTAGGCACCCACAATTTTCGGGCGCAGAAGCTGGGGGCGTGAAGGAACTTAGGGGTACGAAGGTGTGCCGTAACACCTATAGGAAACGTTACCAGTTACCTGGTACCTATGATACCGTACCATTTGGATACCATAACGTATGATGCTTCTATTGTTAACTCACACGTATTTGTCTTGTATATAATCGTATCTATTGATTTATTTCACGTATTTGTAAATATATATATATAACTTGAATATCTCGTTTATTAAATCGTATTTGTAAAGTATCTATTGATTTATTACACGTATTTGTAAATATATATATAACTTGAATATCTCGTTTATTAAATCGTATTTGTAAATATATATATAACTTGAATATCTCGTTTATTAAATAAATCATGTTTCAATTAGCGTTTCACTTTCTCCTTTGTGTGTGTGTGTGTGTGTGTGTGCAGGTGAAA
Source organism: Bathynomus jamesi (assembly GCA_023014485.1). Classification (NCBI taxonomy): domain Eukaryota; kingdom Metazoa; phylum Arthropoda; class Malacostraca; order Isopoda; family Cirolanidae; genus Bathynomus; species Bathynomus jamesi. Next base: position 42,410 of record JAJOZX010000364.1, on the reverse strand, counting down.
GTTCTAAGCTCCGCCCACTGTAAGACCGTGAGTCATGCTACTATCTGGGAGTCCCTGCGTGGTCAGTCGACTGCAGTAAGCCCGAGAGATCAGACGTGTATTCAGATCAGACGTGTATTCAAATGGCTACCTTTAATATTGCTTGTACAACGTTTATGAAATGGTATTCAGCAAAGTGTCAGGATGTGGTGGATACCGAAAAACTTCCTATTCCTCCCTCCTATACCTCTTTTAAAAACACATTGGATTGTGCGAAGTTCCAAGATGTACAAATACTCTACGGATGTTCTGGTGAGATCGTTGAAGGCTTTCGTTGCACAGACGATGTGCTGAAGTATACTGCAGAGCTAAACTTTATAAAGTCTCACATACACCGTGAAGTAAAAGAAACAACGCGTGCAGAAGAGAAGCAGCAGGTATGGATAATGAGCCTTGCGGATGGGTGGTGTGACAAGCGGTATTACGTCATGCTACACCATGTCGATTACTCATACCCTACGACTGAAAATGTGAATCTCGTGATCATGGACAATCTTAAGTATTTTTATCACTATATTAACGTATATCATGATGAGGTTCGTAGTGAGGTTGTGGCTAGTGCCCTGCGTGAGTTTTTAACAGACTTTAGAGACGAGTATCGTTTGATGGGCAGAAAGGAAAAATATGAGCATATGTTCCTCTCAAATAGTGCGCCGGAGTGTGAAGATGTTTAGTAAAACATAAAATGTTCCTAGTTCTTATCCTGAGGTAAAATGTCTGGTGCGTAGGCTGGTAGTGATGAAATTAATTTTTGTACCGGAAAAACAAATATGTACAACAATTCGGTACGACTCGCGGATCATACGAACAAGCCCATTCACGTATCATCGAGTCAGCCGCCCGTCGAACCGTTCCTGCCTACCTGCGTGCCTCACACGGCTCATAGTTACCTCAGAGCTTGAACCGAGTAGACGTGCGCTCCTCGAATACGATGGAACTTCCTTTGAGCAGCATTCTCAACGCCTCGTACGATGTGTCCGTGACGAAATCGTTGCGCGTGTTCAGGCGTAATTCCGGTACCATTAGCTATGTACTGGAAACGGAGTGTAGACAAACAAACAAACGGGTTTATTTAAGTGTCGAGGAGATGAATAGAATCTTCGTGATAGTTGAGAAGTGGAGTGAAGATCGTTATAAAATACCTGCTAACGTAGGTACAAGAAGAGAGCAGATTAGTGACGCACCCTCATACGCCGTTGTATGTACGTTGTGTATAAATAACGATCGGCCGTGCATTGATATACGGCTGATGTGGAAGAATGCTTCTGATAATAACGCTCTTGTTCCTACGCGAAACCATTTCATCCTCGACAGAATGTTTGAAATCGTCGGATTCCGCAAGCTGAAACCTATATTAGACGCGCGTGTTACGGACATGCTTTATTTTGATACAGTACTTGAATACGCCTACACCGCTCTGCTCGATGGGTTTACCGAGTGTAGGGCTGGTGAGAATGGTCTAGTGCTGGATGTTTATTTAAAAAGTTTAGACTCTTTGAAATACCATGAACTTTGGTACAAAGCAATTGATCGGTACAAGGCTGAGCTCACCTACACCGTTCACCCTGAAGAACTATTTCTTTATATAACGCGCAGTTGTCGTAACGATTTAGAAGATTATTTCAATTGCCGCTATGTTGATGAGTTCACGATTGAAAAGCTCGAGTCGGTAGAAATAAACCCTCGATTGGAAAAGCGTGCTTATAAACTTGTGTTTAATAATGTAGCTAACGATGAACTCTTTGTGCGTGCTTTTGATTGTATTCTAGACGTATTTAAAGATGACTTACCAACCGGTTGTAAAGTGGGAACAAAAATAGTACTGAACGATATGAAAGCCCTTCATATCGAATACAGGTTTCCCTATACTTTAAGCGGTGAAATATTATTAAGCCGCATATACTGCGTAATGCAGAGCAATAATGATGTAATTGTAAACTCGATTAAGACCGAGTTTAGTATTTTGAAAAAAAAGTGAAATGTATTTATATATTTTGCTTGATATTTCTCCTGTACTGTTATGATTATATGCATATTTCCATTATTGAAATGTATTTATATATTTTGCGTGATATTTCCCCTGTACTGTTATGATTATATGCATATTTCTATTATTATTGAAATGTATATTTATTTCTATTTAAAATGTATATTTATTTTATATATATCACCATAATTGTGTGTATATATTTCCTGTACTGTTATGATTATATGCATATTCCTCAATTATTATTGAAATGTATATTTATTTTCTATATATTTATAATAAACAGAATGATGCAATGTTGTTTTACTTAATTATATCATGTTACGGCTTCTAAACCTACTACCGGTATTCTAAACCAACTTTTAAGAAATATAATAATGTATACAATGGTATCGCTAAAAAGTGGTATCTGGCAACTCAAGCCATTTACGCCTTCTAAGCCAACTGGCTGATTAGGAGTCTATAATAGTGTATACAATGGTATCGCTAAAAAGTGGTATCTGTCAACTCAAGCCATTTACGCCTTCTAAGCCAACTGGCTGATTAGGAGTCTATAATAATGTATACAATGGTATCGCTAAAAAGTGGTATCTGGCAACTCAAGCCATTTACGCCTTCTAAGCCAACTGGCTGATTAGGAGTCTATAATAATGTATACAATGGTATCGCTAAAAAGTGGTATCTGGCAACTCAGTCTTCGATTAGAATTAAATGAATACATGGCGCTATCTGGCAACTCAAGCCATTTACGCCTTCTAAGCCAGCTGGCTGATTAGGAGCCTATAAAACAACGCCTACTCGGCTGAAGTCTTAATATGCACTTGGCTCCTGCCAGGTGAACACCTCTCCTCCTTTCTCTCCTCCTTCTTTCTCTTGGGGGATAACGCCGCCTCCAAGTTTTCCTTGTTGAACCTGCAGCATCCCCCCTTTGGGGGATTTTTTTTCTTTTTTTTCTTTTTTTGCAACACCCCCCACCCACTTTGCAACAAACCCCCACCCCTTTGCAACATTACGTAATCACTTGCAACATTCTTGCACTCTCCCCTTTTGCGGCTATACTATTAGTATGAATAAAGAACAGAGAAAAACAGAAGAAACGAAGAAAAGCGATGTAGAAATAAATCAAATACCGTCACATAACCAACGAGGTCGAGGCAACAGATAGTATAAAGGTAACGAAGGACATTAGCACAAATGGTACAAATAGGAAAAAAACAAGCGGGCAATCAAAAAAACAGAGTGAAGCTGTTTCTCAATAAGGAGCTGATAACACAATCAAAAACAAAGACCCCGAGTAAAAATGGGGAAGGAGTTATATGCAGATATTATGTAAAAGATAATTGCAGGTAAAGAGAGGACAATGTATATATGAACATGCCCCAATATGCAATTTCTTCTACAATAATAGTCATTGTAAATTCGGAGACAGATGCAGATGCATTCTTTGAAGAGAAATTGCAAGGAGATTGTATAACAGATTTTTATTTTATCCCAGAAGATGTATCGCGAGCTATAAGACAAATGAAATCACATCATTCAGCTGCAGGTCCGGACAAATGGAACGCATTATTGATTAAAAACTGTAAAATTGAAATAGCTACACACTTACACTGGATATGGAGAAGACTCCTGACACTGGGGAAATACCAAGCATCTTGAAATGAGCAAACATTGTTCCTATATATAAAGGAGAGGATAAATCTCAAGCAAAGAACTATAGACCAGTGTCAGTGACGTCCCACCTCACCAAAGAATTTGAAAGAATAGTTAGAGAGAAAATCTATGATTTCTTGGAGACACTGGAAAGATTCAACGAAAATCAGCACGGATTCCGATCAGGAAGATCATGCCCATCACAACTTATAGAGCACTATAACAATATCTTAGATGTAGTGGAAGGCAATGAAAACTACGATACACGGATTTTGCTGAAGCTTTCGACAAATGTGATCATGGTACTATAATAGCACAAAATGAAACATATGCAGGCGCGGATCCAGGGGGGGGGGGGTCGAGGGGGTCCGGACCCCCCCCCCCTGCTCACGGTGACCAACGATTTTTCGATTGCGTTTGTTTGCTCCTATATATGAAAAATAAGACCTGAAGACTTAAAATGGCTTAAGGTACATGTATCCCGGTTGCCACAAAATTAATTTCCTTAAAAAGGATAAAGAAAAAAAGTTTATGTCCGATCCTGAGACATTTCAGACCTGGCCTGGGTGTGTGAACAAGCAGGATTTTGATAACGGGAATATACTTCAAATCCATCTAAAGCTATCTTCAAATATGAAAATTTCCTACCGAGGGGGGGACACCCCCCCTCGCGCTCGCTTCGCTCGCGCGTCCTCGGCCGAAGGCCGAGGACATATCAGTAACGAGCCCACCAAGACTGGACCCTCCTCTGCTTAAATTCCTGGATCCGCCCCTGATATGGGAATAACAAACATCTTTCCAGAAAGTACAGATTTAGTTTACATAGTTTTTCCCAGTAGATGAGTTCTTTGCAGCCATCAATCTTAACTGTGAAATGTCTCAGAGTTTGTTCTAGTTTATTAGTTTCTTCCTTTTTATATGGAGACGTCAAGACTCAGCAGTATTCAAGTTTTGGTATAGTCACTGTTTTCAGCAGGGGGAATCATTAGTCTTGTCCCTTCTTTTGAACGTTCTTTGTACCTGTCCCACGACTCTTTTTGCTTTGTTTATCACTATCTGATTTTGTGTATCGAATTTCGCATCATAAGTTATTATAACCTCCAAATCTATCGCTATCGTGCTTCTCTGAATTTCCTGTCTCTCCGGGGCATAATATACTGTCTGTTTAAGTTCTTCATTTCTACTATATCTCAAGAGCTGAAATTTCTCGGTGTTCAATGTCATGTTGTTGTCTTCTGACCATTTGTATATTTTGTTTGTGTCCCTCTGCAAGGCCTCCACCTCTTTTGCATCGCTGATTTTTCTGCTGATCGTTGTATCGTCTGTAAAGGATGTTACTATACTGTTGCTGTTGACTTCACTGTCTATGTTTGTTAGCATGATAATGAACAGGAGTGGGACATGATAATGAACAGGAGTGATACTAAGCTTCGTACTTCCGATTCTGATGATATTATACCTTGAATTTTAACAACCTGTAGACGTTCTCTGAGGAAATTGTAGATCCATTTTCCCACTTTAGAAGAGAGAGGTACACCATAATCTACATATGGAAAATGATCGAAAAACTGGTACCAAACATCAAACTAAACCCAATTACTATCCAAATAGCGGTGGAAAATAGGAAAGGCAGAACGTGTAGTGTTTCCAAATTAAAGGCCCGACAAGGGACTTCTTCAATACTGAAGGAAAATAGTTTGGTTGTCAGGGGGCTAAGACTTTTTAACCAGCTTCCAAAGCACATCGGGAACGTTACAGGGGTTAAAGTTGAAGTTTTCAAAAGAAGGCTAGATGCCTGGCTCAGAACGGTACAAGCTAAGTCGGGTGTACCTGGCTATGTACGGTGGAGAACGCCAGAGAGCAATTCGCTCCTCCACCAAGCCAGGCCTAGGCGGGGTCACCAGCTTGACCTTCGTGTGAAGAGAGACCAACGCACGGAACTGCAACGAGGTTAACAAGGTGTATATATGATGCAAACCCACAAGAAAAAGAAAAATGATTCCAAGGCTTTCGTGTATAGTATTCAACAATACACTTCGTCAGGAATGAAGAGAAAAGGCAAGATAACAAAATATATATGTCTATGTACATTGAAGGGCAAAAAATATTTTAACAAGATATTGTTAGTTTTATATGTTCCCGAACAGTTATTGAAATTATTCTTAAAATGGATGAATGCACATTCTAGAATATTCCTTTCAGTTATACAGTATCTTTGTTTCTAACGAGAACTTCAGAACCCTCCCACTTAATACCACTGCTGTGCCCGCTAACTCCCTAAAGTTAGCGCCGCTAATGCTAACGCTAACTACCATAAAAATTTAGCTAACGCTAACGCTAAGCATTTCGACAGTTAGTGCCGCTAACTCTAACGCTAATTTTTTCTGAAACCACCCCAATTTATATATGTTCTGCCTTCCGTAATTTACTTAGCACACACATATATTAGCACATACCTTGATATAATTGGTTGCTAAGGTACAAAAATGTGACGTTATAGTTGTTAGAAAATCTGGAAGAGGAAGAGCCATTGTTGTCCCAAGGCGATATGATGACTAAGCTGATTGATGCAGCATTGCTTGTATATATTAAGTTAAGGTGTATATATATCCATCTCATAATTGTAAGGTTAGTGAAAAATTCACTTAATTTAGAGCTAGTATTTTTGAGCTCTTGTGGTATCATTGTTTGGGCACTCTTGTGGCATCATTTTTTGGGGGCACTGCGCGTCCTTCCTACTCGTTTGTTGAATGCGGCACTTACAGGGCGTGGTCTTATAGAAAGCTCTCTTGCAATTCAGTTTGGTTGTTTAGATACAAGATTGTCGCATCGTGCAATGGTGCAGGTTGTGTTGTTGTTGGAAGGTTTAGAAAGAAGACCATAAATAGTGCCCCTTTTGTTTTTTATCTTAATTTTATGCAACTGAGGCCTAAGGCCCACATCGAGTCAGCAACCCTGAGGTAGGACCTAATAGGACCTCCAAGTCCGTAAGTTTTTAGTCTAGCTTAACTTGGGCTGTAGGTTAAACTGGCCTTTCAGAGCTTGGCCGTTCACGGCTCAGCTGGGATTCTGAACCCAATAAAATGAAAAATAACATGGTCCTTCGAAACTGGATTCTAGCCCAAGACTGAGTCAGTGACTATTTTTCGGCAAAGTTCTGATTGTGCAAATTGTGGCCCAAGTTAGACCTGGACGGGTTGAGCATAATTGAGTTAAGGTCCCAGGGTAGAAAGTTTGGTCGCCCAATTGCGAAACTTGGCCGCTCGTCTTTCGTTGTTTTAGGCCTACATTTTTACCGGTTTGATTAATTTTGGTTTATTATTCGTAGGCGAAGGTTGCAGACTTCGGTGCGCCAGTTACTTGGGTAAATTTGGTATTCCATACTGGTGGTTGGTCAGTACCCCACCCAGCAATTCAGTTTATTTGAAAAAAGCAAAATTTGCGTTTGATCAGTTTGGTTAAGTATTTTTGCCAATTCAGCTTATTTGGCATTGAGCCCAATTGTTGTTTGCATTGAAGATGAGTGCAGCTGAATTGAACAAGTTTAAAAAAAGGAGAAGCGCCTACAAAGGTCTAATTACAAAGGTCATTGCCACTATAGATTCTGCCATAGAGCAAGAGGATTTAAGCTTAGTGACTGCGCAGCTTTCCATATTAGAAACTAAAAAGGTTGCTCTAAGTGAAGTAAATGTTAAAATTGAGGCTCTTATAGAAGAGGATGACATAGAAAATAACATAATTTACTTTGAAGAGATTATTGATGATATAATTAAAGTATGCCACCGAGCAAAAGAGTTTAGCAGCTCAGTACAGTTAGAGACCAGGTCTAATAATGAAACACAACCCTCAACAAATGGTGTTTGTGAAGTTAAGGTTAACAGATCTGCAGTTCAATTACCGAGGCTTGTACTCAAAACATTTTCTGAGAGTATTCAGGAATGGCAAGGATGGGCAGACAGTTTTCAATCAGCAGTTCATTCTAGTCAAGTGTTAAGTGCTGTGGAGAAGTTTAATTATTTGCAGTCCCTCTTGGAAGGGGAGGCAGCAAAGACAATAGCAGGATTAGCATTAACAGAGGCTAATTATAATGTGGCTTGGGTTATATTAAAGAAACGGTTTGGTAAGCCAGAGATCTTAATTAAAAGCCACCTCCGTGAACTTTTAGCTATACCTCCTGTTAATAATCCCAATAGTGTCAAGGAGTTACAGCAGTTATATGATGAATTTGAAGTTAGAACTAGGTCCCTGGACAACTTGGGTGTAGGAATGGAAAGGTATGGTATAATGTTGGTTACTATACTGGAGTCTAAATTGCCTAGCTCAATTTTGCTTGAATTAAGTAGGGGACACTCTACAGAACATGTGTACATCCCCCTTCAGCAGATGTTAAGTCTTTTAGGCACAGAATTAGCAAGACGAGAGGGAATTGAGTTTGCACAGTGGGATGTTAAACAAGGGGACAAAGGCAGGCACAGCACCAAGGATTCTACAAAAAGGAATAGCCCAGGTATAGTGTCAGCTCTACATGCATCCTCTGAGAATAAATTAAAGGGAATCAAGGAATGCATATTTGCGAAGGCAACCACAAGTCATATAAATGTGAGGTGGCTGAGGCTTTACCTTTTGAGGAGAGAAAGGACAGGGTAACTAAGTCCACAGCATGTTTTAAATGTTTTTTGAAAGGTCACAGAGCAAGGTTTTGTAAGTTTAAAATTTTGTGCAAAAAATGTCATGGCAGGCATCAGCCATTATTGCGCGAAAACACTCCTAGTAGGCCTACCCCAGAAGTAGAGACATCAGTGGCACATGCTACTGCTATGAAAGAGAGTAAAAGTAAAGGGGGATTATTGCAAACAGCTGCAGCCTTATTAATTGGGAATGATGGAGAAGCTACTGTAAGAGTGTTGTTTGATAGTGGTAACCAGTGTAGTTTTATTAAGACCAGAATTTCCAGAAAAATGAAGTTTAAAGAACTTAAGAGGGAAAATTTAAGAATTTCTGGGTTTTGGGGTTCGCTCAAAACCGAACCAAAGTTAAGAAGGTAGAAGTTCTGGTTAAGGGTTGTTACCACAAAGTCCCACTATCAAGGTTCAAGCTGTAGAGATTGAGGAACTTTGTGCTCCAGTCACTACTTGTTTAGATATGGCATGTGTCCAAGAATTGCAAGTTAAAGGAATTAATTTGGGCAATAATAAGTTTGAAGGAACAGAAGATATTAGTCTTTTGATTGGAGCTGACTATTACTGGGACTTCATCACTGGTAATATTGTCCGCACATCTCGAGGCCCGGTAGCTATTGAAAGTAAGCTAGGCTGGATGCTACATGGTAGCTATTGCAATGAAATGGAAGTTAAGGCTCTTTTTGTTAAGATTGAGGAGAACAGCATGGTTTGGAAAGGCATTTGAAAGCGTTTTGGGAACTTGAATCCATTGGCATAAAGGACAAACAGGCAAGTACAGTGAACAGTGATGTTTTAGAGCAATTTGAAAAAGAGATTGGGTTTAGAGATGGTTGCTATGAAGTTGGCCTCCCTTAGAAGGATTCTTGCAAACCCGGTTCAAACCTTCAGCTAGCTAATCGGAGGTTGGAGACTTCATTGTACAGGCTAAGAAAAAATGAGTTGTTAATTAAATACAATGAGGCCATCCTAAGCTATTTAAGGGAGGGCTATGCTGAAAGGGTGCAAGGTGAGCTGGTGAGCCAAGGGCACATTATCTGCCACACCATGCAGTGGTACGGCAAGACAAAACTACCACCAAACTGAGGGTAGTTTTTGATGGCTCAGCCAAGGACAAAGGTGGTGTGTCCTTGAATGACTGTTTGGATGCTGGGCCAAATTTAAATGCAGATTTATTTTCCTTGTTACTGAGATTCAGGTTTGGTACAGTAGCATTGACTGCAGATGTGAAGCAAGCCTTTTTGCGGATAAAGTTAAAACCAGAGGACAGAGATGCAGTAAGGTATCTGTGGGTGGATACGAAAGACTTGTTGGAAAATGAATCTAAGGTTCAAGCATATAGAATGAAGTCAGTGTTGTTTGGCCTCAGCTCTAGTCCATTTCTGTTGGCAGCTACTATGCAGTACCATTTTAAGAAATATACTGAAGTCTATCCTAACACTATTGAACACATATGGAAAAAATTTTATGTTGATGATTTGCTGTGTTCCATGGATAATACAGAAATGGCTAAACAGATATTCATGGAGGCTAGAACTATAATGAGGGAGGCTGGCATGGAGCTTAGAAAATGGCAGACCAATCATTCTCAATTACAAGAGTTTATGAGTCAGTCCTGTGTAGTACCTGATGCAGCAGAAAGTATTGAAGATTCTGGTATTAAGGAGTTGTGGGCAATAGACGCAAAAGTGCTAGGCATTGTTTGGCAGCAAGGAGAGGATTCGTTTACCTTCAATGGGAAATCTTTAGTAGAGCTGCCTGAGAATGAAACAAGGTGGACAAAACGTACAGCTCTTAGTTTGGCTTCAAAGGTCTTTGATCCTCTTGGATTCCCGGCTCCATTTGTGATAAAGTAAAAAATTTGGTTTCAGAGCCTCTGGGAAATTGGACTTGGTTGGGACCAAGAGTTACCTGATCATACGGTGGTAAGGTGGAAATATTGGTTCAAAGAATTGGCACATCTTCGAGACATTGAATTCCCAAGATGGTACTTTGGAGAGTTGAACAATAGTCCAGACAATTTGGAGCTGCACATCTTTTGTGATGCAAGTGAGGAAGCCTATGCAACTTGTATTTATATAAGAGGCACATTGCAAGAGGAAGTAAGTTGCAGGTTGGTTGCTGCAAAGAGCAGAGTAGCACCTTTGAAAAGGCTTTCTGTTCCATGGTTGGAATTGATGGGTGCAGTTATTGCTAGTCGGCTTGCAGTTACAGTGCAAAAGTCTTTGGCACTCTATGAAATTCCAAGCTATTATTGGACAGACTCCACTATAGTTTGGTACTGGTTAAGAGGCCAGGCAAGGAAATGGAAACCATTTGTTGCCAATAGGGTGGAGGAAATTCAAGCGTACACAGATCCAAAGCAATGGAAGCATTGTCCAGGCACCCAAAGCCCCGGTGATTTACCAACACGAGGAATTTCAGTGAAAGATCTTGCATCAAGTTTGTGGTGGAATGGGCCAGAGTGGCTAAAACTTGGGAGTGAAAACTGGCCTTCTAATCAGCCTATTGTAGGAGAATGCCAGGCCGAAGAAGCATGGGTGAGTGAGGTGAGAAAATGCACTGTGAACAGTTGTCAAGTTATGCAGCAGGACCCCATATTGAGGCTTGAGGACATTAGCAGTCTGAAAAGGTTGTTAAGAGTGACAGCATGGGTATATAGAGTTACCAACAACATTAAGGGAGAAACAAGAAGGGAAGGAATTCTGAACAGTAAGGAGATTCAGCAAGCCAAGCAATACTGGGTGGTATATGTGCAGAAGGAAAAATTTGGTGAAGAGAGGGAATTGCTCACCAGCCGTCCATTACAGGTTCTACCAACACATTCTGCTCTCAAGGGTTTGGATGTGTTTTTGGATCAGGATTTATTGAGAGTAGGAGGTAGACTACAGTTTTATGGTCTTCCAGAGGAGAAAAGACATCCAATTTTGCTACCTTCAGGGGGGCACTTTGTGGACCTTTTGATCCTTGTTACTCATCATAAGTTGTTACATGCTAGAGTTAGAGAAGTGATAATAGAGATTAGACAACAGTTTTGGATTCCCAAAATTAGACAAGTAGTAAAAAAGGTCTTGCATAAATGTGTGGTTTGCAAGCGTTGGAGTGCAAAGCCTTATGAAAAGGTGGCTCCACTTCCAAGAGAACGTTGTGTCTATAGTGCCCCATTTGATGTAGTGGGAGTAGACTTCGCAGGTCCAGTCTATGTGTATGAGCAAGGGGAGTCTAACAAAGGTTATATATGTCTTTTCACATATCATATCGGATAATGCAAAAACCTTCATAAAGGCTGCAAAGGAACTCCAAGAAGTTTGGTCCTTGCTAAAAGAGGAAGGATTCCAATCCTACTTTTCGCACCAAGGGGTACAGTGGGAGTTTATTGTTGAGAGAGCACCATGGTGGGTAGGATTTGGGAAAGGCTAGTATGAAGTGTAAAGTGTCCATTAAAGAAACTTAGCTAATGCTCATTTGAGCAAAGAAGAATTCTGCATTGTTTTATGTGAAGTAGAAGCAATGGTGAACAGTAGGCCTATCACTTTTGTTTATAACAGTATGCAGGATGCAGAGCCATAGACACCAAATCATTTTGTTTGTGATAAACGATTAACATCAAGCCCCAGTTTGCCAGAAGACTTGCAGCCTATCCAGAGCACTCAAGGAGAGTTAACCAGACGGTTCAGGTACCTTGAAGAGCTACAAGATCAGTTATGAAAGAGGTGGCAGATGGAATACTTGCCAGAACTCAATTATTACCCATCAGGCAATGTAAAGGGCTCCAGTGCAAATTGTATCAAGGTGGGAGGTGGTAATGATTAGGAATGAAAGACCAAGGCAATGCTGGAAGCTTGGCATAATTGAAGAATTGTTTGTTGGCAAAGACAATTTAGTTAGGTCTGCACTAGTAAAGACTTCAGGAAGAAGATTAAAGAGACCTATACAAAAACTCTATGCTTTAGAAATCGGCAAAAACACGGATAGTCACGATGAAACATTTGAGTTACAGCCTCATGGAGAAGGCTTGGCTAACCTTGCAGAAGGTAATGACAACAATGCCTCTTCGGTGGGGAGTGTTAGAAAATCTAGAAGAGGAAGAACCATTGTTGTCCCAAGGCGATATGATGACTAAGCTGATTGATGCAGCATTGCTTGTATATATTAAGTTAAGATGTGTATATATATATATATATATATATATATATATATATATATATATATATATATATATATACATCTCATAATTGTAAGGTTAGTGAAAAATTCACTTAATTTAGAGCTAGCATTTTTGGGCTCTTGTGGCATCATTGTTTGGGGCGCTGCGCGTCTTTTCTACTCGTTTGTGGAATGCCGTACTTACAGGGTGTGGTCGTATAGAGAGCTCTCTTGCAATTTAGTTTGGTTGTTTAGATACAAGATTGTTGCATCGTGCAATAGTGCAGGTTTTGTTGTTGCAAGGTTTAGAAAGAAGACCGTAAATAGTGCCCCTTTTGTTTTTTATCTTAAATTCATGCAACTGAGGCCTAAGGTAGGCCCACATCGAGTCAGCAACCCTGAGGTAGGACCTAATAGGACCTCCAAGTCCGTAAGTTTTTAATTCTAGCTTAACTTGGGCTGTAGGTTGAACTGGCCCTTCAGAGCTTGGCCGTTCACGGCTCAGCTGGGATTTTGAACCCAATAAAAAAAAATAATAATAATAATAACAATTCTTAAATAATTAAAATTGTTCCCCTCTTGTTGTTACAGTCAAATCTTCATCTGCAGATATTGAATTGCGCACTCTTCTTATTGTGCGTGCAAGAGATTCTTTTTTGGGTAATGTTCCACATACATCGACAGGAATGTCATTTGTGCACTTATTAATTATCGTGGATGTTATTTCTTCAGAACGTTTTGCACTTTCTTTCATTGTTTCTTTTACTTTAAGAGCATCAATGTGGACCATCTCAGGCGGATGGCAATGATTTTTAGTAGAAGAGATTGTTTCTTCAATCGTTATAACTCTACCGCTGCAATAACCACGTTTTCACATCTCCAAAATATTCTATCTTCGTTCTTTTTGTCCACTACATAAACATATCCTTCATGTATGAGTTTCTTTCCTCCCATGTTTGTCTTAATGATTTCCATTATGAAAGGGTAATACTTTCTCAAAAATTCACAGATTTTGGACACTAACTTGATCCGCACTTCTCAGACACGGTAATGAATCGGTTTTCAGACTACTCGTGTTTAACCCTCCGTCTGAAAAGTATTATCTTACATCTGGATTCTGAAAAGGAAGTGGGGAATAATGAGTGCTTGGAAGGTGAACTATAAACTTTAAACTATATCCTAACTTTCTACTTTATCTTCTCGTATTCTTTTTTTTTTCGTTTCTTTATGTCTTTCGACACTCTGGTAAACTAAAGGGTGATCCAGAGAAATGGGACCCAAAAGAAACCCCTGTAACTCTTAAAATATAAGTCCTTTTATAAAATCATACGCATCATTCGAAAGAGGATAGTTACAAGTTTGTACAGGATTGTATAGGTTTTGACAATACAATATAAGACAAGATAAGATACAAAACAAAATAAAAGTGTTAGTTAAAACTAACCCTTCAAGATGACTGCATGGACTGTGGAACAGCTGCGTTTCATAACTGAGCAATATTATGAGCATGTAAGAAGTGTAGTTTCAGCTCAAAGATCTTTCAAGACAAATTTTCAGATGTCAAAATCACCTTCTAAGAAAGTAATCCGTCGGTGTGTCAGAAATTTTTCCCAAACTGCCAGCATTGGAAAAAGAAAACCAACTGGAAGAGTGCGCACAGCAAGGATAGACGAGATCATTAACAGAACTCATGAAATTGTACAGGATAATCCTAACATAAGCATCAGACGTGCTTCTCAGCTGTTAGGAGTTGGATATGGAACAACACACCGTATATTCAAGCAAAATTTAATGCTCTTCCATATAAAATTCAAACAGTGCAACAACTAAACGATGGAGATTTCGCACGAAGACGACAATTCTGTCAATGGATCCAACAGAAGGTAAATGACCATCAATTTTCTAGCAACTTTGATTATGTCAGACGAAGCCCATTTTCATTTGAATGGAACTGTAAACAAACAAAATTGTCGTTTCTGGGCAACAGAAAATCCATTGAATATTACCGAAGTCCCGTTGCATAGTCAGCGTGTAACTGTTTGGTGTGGTCTTACTGCATCTCAGATCATAGGGCCGTACTTTTTCGAGGATTCCACTGGAAACACGGTCACTGTAAATGGTGATCGCTACGAAAAAATATTGACCGATTTCCTTATTCCTAAATTAAGAGATCTTTGTCTAGAAAACCACTGGTTCCAACAAGACGGAGCTACCTGCCATACCACGAGGAACTGCATGGCAGTTTTGCGTCAAACGTTTCCAGGCGAGTTAATCTCAAGATTTGGAGACGTTGAATGGCCCGCAAGGTCTCCGGATTTTTCTCCCTTAGATTATTATCTCTGGGGATATTTAAAGAGTAGGGTCTACAGAAATAACCCAACGACCTTGCAAGAATTGAAGGCCGCCATCACAAATGAGATACAGGCCATACCACCGCACACTCTTGCAAAAGTGATGCAGAACTTACAAGCGAGAACACTGGAATGCTTGGCAACTAATGGAGCACATTTGAAAGGAGTCATTTTTAAAAAATAAATATTTCATAATAAACTTGTAACTCTACTCTTTCGAATGATATATAGTTTTTATGAAAGGAATTAAATATTAAGAATATTTGGCTTTTTTTATGGGTCCCATTTATCTGGATCACCCAGTATAAACTTTAAACTATATCCTCACTTTCCCCCTTGTCTTTCTCTTTATTTCTTTGTTTCCTTATATGCCTTTCGACACTCTGTCCGTTCGACACTGTCCGTTCGACATTTTGTCCGTCGACATTTTGACCGTCGACATTTTGTCTGCACTCCGTTCAAAGTTAAGAGGTAGAAGTTCTGGTTAGGGGGTTGTTACCACAAAGTCCCACTATGAAGGTCCAAGCTGTAGAGATTGAGGAACTTTGTGCTCCAGTCACTACTTGTTTAGATATGGCATGTGTCCAAGAATTGCAAGTTAAGGGAATTAATTTGGGCAATAATAAGTTTGAAGGAACAGAAGATATTAGTCTTTTGATTGGAGCTGACTATTACTGGGACTTCATCACTGGTAATATTGTCCGCACATCTCGAGGTCCGGCAGCTATTGAGAGTAAGCTAGGCTGGAAAACTTCCTACCCCATTTGTCACCTTAGAAACACCACCTAATTACACTCAGCACCAACGATTAGGTCAGATAGGAAAAAACATCTCTAGGCTAGCCCAAAACAATACGAACAGCCTCGTTGGTTCGTTTATGCCTTGCTGTTGCCATTCAGCTTAGCTTTAGTGATATTTCCCCTTTAGTGACTTTTAGACTATATACATATATATACACACACACGTCACCTCAGTTTGGAAAGGCATTTGAAAGCGTTTTGAGAACTTGAATCCATTGGCATAAAAGACAAACAGGAGAAGCAGGCGAATACAGCGAACAGTGATGTTTTAGAGCAATTTGAAAAATGATTGGGTTTAGAGATGGTTGCTATGAAGTTGGCCTCCCTTGGAAGGATTCTTGCAAACCCAGTTCAAACCTTCAGCTAGCTAATAGGAGGTTGGAGACTTCATTGTACAGGCTAAGAAAAAATGAGGAGTTGTTAAGTGAATACAATGAGGCCATCCTAAGCTATGCTGAAAGGGTGCAAGGTGAGCTGGTGAGCCAGGAGGCACATTATCTGCCACACCATGCAGTGGTACGGCGAGACAAAACTACCACCAAACTGAGGGTAGTTTTTGATGGCTCAGCCAAGGACAAAGGTGGTGTGTCCTTGAATGACTGTGTGGTGCCGCGTTTGTTAGCGGGCTAAAGATAAAGTAAAGGCCAATTTGAGGCTTTATTCAACATAAACATAGCATAGATCTGAAACACAGAAAACAATAATTAGTAAAGACTTGTTACACAGAAAACAATAATTAGTAAAGACTCATTACATTCCTCTCTTCTTTTATAATACGTGATACATTGCACGGTAAGAAACAAAACGACAAGTTCAAGATATTTTGGAAGAAAGAAGAGTCTACAAGCAGTGGCGGATTTAAGGTGCGCGGGGCCCTAGGCCGGTTGGAGTGCGGGGCCCCAAACTACGCAAAGCTAGCTTAATTAACTGAAATGAAGATTTACACCCCCATCCCCCAGTGGTGACCTTACGGGGCCCTCAAATCAATGGGCGAGCGAAGCGTTAAAATAAATTTACTTTTTAAACAATATTCAATTTATTGATAATTAATTAGCCAAATGACCATTTCATAGTTGAACATTACACATTTGTTTTTTTGAAGCTTAACAATAAAAAATAACTATAATAATACACCATTAACAAAAAATAACTATAATAATACACCATTAACTAAAGAGAATACCACTTGACTGACATGCAAATGATGCAATGAGTGGGTTTTGTTTATTGCAGGCAATTTGTACGGTACACTTAACTATTTCTCAGTCAAAAAAGATTTTTTTCTAGCCTTCTTACTTGCAAACTGTTTGATGACATCAGTAAAATCAAGCACCCTTAATTTCTCATGCTCAATGCTCAACAGGGTGAGTGAAGACAAACGGTCCTGCCCCATGGTGTTTCTTAGATAATTCTTGACTAGTTTCATCTTGGAGAATGATCGCTCCCCAGTGCAGTTTGTGACAAACATGCAGAGATAGAGTCGTAATACAATTTCAACATTAGCAAATGTTTCTACCATGTCATGTCTGTGAATTATCTCATACATTTCTAGTTCAGGACTTTTTGCAGCCTTTGCACCACCTGATGAAGGAGCACTTTCAGGTGAATCTCTTGGAATGGATTTCATAAGGTGTGCAAACTGCAAAAGCTCCGACTCCAATCCAGCCTCCAAGTCCTTAGGATATGAAGACACAAGCTTTTCAGCAGATGCTTTAAGCTCAGTGTTCGTTTTGTTTGAGATTTCTGATAAAAACCCAAATTTCTCTCGAAGGTCGCTGTAAGCAGCAATGCGTTGTTGTAGGGCAGCACAGAGCTTGTCAATGATGGGCAAGAATGCAGTCACTCTAAACTTGTCTCTCCCTGTCAGCATAACATCCTCCGCGGAGTCTAGTTCATCGTGGTGACGCTTGCGCTTCCTAATACGCTGCGTGTCGGCGTAGTATGCATCATTACTCGTCACATCACAGGGATCACACTTAGCCATAGCTTTTGCTTCAAAGTCATCGAACTGGGATCTCAGGTCTTTAGCAAATTGTAAAAGAGACTCTAGCAGTGTGACAGCTGTGTTGAGGGAGAGCCCAGATTTTTGCAGCTGGATACTGCTACTCTGAAACCTTTCCAATACTGTATCCCAAACTTCAAGAAGAATCACTGTTTCAAGTTTTTTCAAACCTTTGAGAAGACCACTTGCTTCAGCTCTTGTTTCAGCTGGCTGATTCTGATCTGAGAATAACTCTTCCAGAACAATGATGTTTTCTTTGTGTGCTCTACTGAGAGCAGCTACAGCATCTGCTCGTGCTGACCAACGAGTGTCTGAAAGTATTTTATCAACTTTCAACTTCTTATCTTTATTAGTCTCTAGTACCTCACGGTGTCTCCTCCAACGATAAGTAGATGCAACAAGAAAGGAGTACATATTTTGTACCAGAGCAAACAATGACACTGCAGCAGGACAGCTTTCTGCAGCACACTTAGCCACCAAGTTTAAGGAATGAGCCATACATGGTATGTACTCAGCTTCACTACACTCATTCTTGATTATCTGTTGGGTCCCCAGATATTTACCAGACATGTTGCTGGCATTGTCATAGGACTGTCCTCGGCAGTCGATAACTGGAATGTTCTTCTCTTTAAGAAAATCAAGAACAGTTGTAGCAATATCTCTGCCAGTGTGGCTTAGCATGGGAATAAACTGCAAAAACCTTTCAACTGGACCTGTAGTAGGCAGTACATAGCGGATTGTAAAAGTAAGTTGATCCATGTGTGAAATATCAGGTGTGGAGTCAACAGAAATTGAGAAGTACTTTGCTGTTTTTACTTCATCTGTTATTGAGGACATAACCTTTTCTGCCATTATTCCAATGACTTCCTCAGAAATGACATGGGACAAGTAGGAAGTATGACCACTACCTTTGTTTGCGTGTTTCTTGATATGTGCTGCCAAGAAACTGTCGTATGTGCTCAGCAGCTCTAGAATCCCAAGATAGTTTCCATTGTGTACTGATCCAATTACTTCATCTTTACCTCGAATGGCTAGCCCGCGTTCGCAAAGTAGCTTTAAAACATCTACACACCTCCTCAATACTGCTTGCCAGTACTCGCATTCACTTTCATATTGTTGTACTAGATTAGAGTCAATACGGGCACCCGCAGTCTTTCGATATATCATTTCGACCATACTTTTCCTGTGCTGATCTGACCTACTGTGAGATTCTATGACATACCTAGCGTTCTTCCAACCATTGAAGCCAGTTGTGAATGAGCTTTCCACCTTTGACATAAGCTTGCAAGCAAAACAATACACTTTACCAGTTGTTTTAGAGTAACAGAGCCATTTAAGATTAATTTCTTGGCCAGATAATGAATGAGTTCGAGTGAATAATGTCTTTGTACAATGACGGGTTCTGTTTAGCTCTTTCACAGCTGCTCTTTGAAGTCACCATCACAGTGTCGACATTCTGCGCTTCCCTTTTTCAACCAATAGTCACACACATTTTCAGTAATTATTTTAGGCCATAATCCAAGATCCGTTTCAAATCCTTGTTCAGTACCGGTATTCATAACTTTCACTTCCTCTTGTGTCTCCTCACTGTCACTGTGTTCAGGTTCAATTGCGCTAACTACACTAGGTTCAGTACTAGTTGTGGCTTCTCCAGTTGTTTCAGGCGTAATTGGTGTCTCTACTGATTCAGATTCAGTTTGACCGGATTCAGTTTGAGTTTGTGATTTTGCAGATTCAGATACTGTTGGATATGTCAACCATTGAGTTATTTTTGGTAGTTTTTTTACTCTTTGGTTTACGTCTGCCTTTTCTTGTCGTTTAACAGAGCCAGCTTTATACTTCCTCCCTTGATCACGATCACGACTTGTTGATTTCTCCATTGTGCCTCAGTGCAGCCTCACTGCCTTATCCTGAAACATAAAAACATAAAAAACAAACTATTTACACTTGACCCTCGGTTTAGTATTAATTAATACAGTTTAATTAATTAATTAAATACAGACACTAAACAGTTGTTCGGGTGAAAAAGTCGCTTTATGGGAAAAGTCGCCAGCCCCCACCAGTGGCGACTTTTTCCTTAAATATGTATAAAATGTATTTATTATGAAATCTAAGCTAAACTGACCTAACCTAGCCTAAGTACGTTTCATATAAAAAAATTAATTACATTAATTTAACATTTTTCAACTTATTTATGTTATTATAAAGCTGACTAAAACTCCCCCATCCCCATTTATTGACTGGCGACTTTTTCGAGATACGACTTTTACCATTACTTACCACTAAACACACACACATGTGCACTCCACAGCGGCCTGAATAGAACTAAACTCCCGCCAGCAAAGAGAGTGATACCATAATTATCACTAATCATTAATCAATTGTATTATTTATAGTGGAATCCAACATTATAATTATATGTGACGGCGCGGGGCCCTCACAGGCGCGGGGCCGTAGGCCATGGCCTACTCGGCCCCCCCCTAAATCCGCCACTGTCTACAAGTTTAGGCGTTGAGCTGGGTATCTGATTCGAGTGCTTCTTCTCAGAGGGGGACTCGTCTCGGAGGTTACTGACACAGGTGGGCCTCTCTCGACTTCGACTGGAGTCGCTTCGACGGGAGCTGTTGGGACCGTGTGTCGGCGGATCTCAGCGGGTTCTGAGTCGTCCGTTAGCGGGGTGGAATTGATTGGCGGACTGGGTACGGGGGGTTCATAGTGATTCGTGTCATCCGTATTGCTACGTCCCGCCGGTGCCAGGTCCCTGATGGATACGGTATCTTCTCTCCCATTCGGATGCCGTATAAACGCGTAGTTGGGGTTTGCCTCAATTAACTCAACTTCCTCGACGAGGGGGTCGTTCTTGGATCGGCGAATGAATTGGCGAAGGAGTACAGTTCCCGGAGAAGACAGCCACGTCGGTAGTGCAGAACCGGTAGAAGTACGCCGCGGGTGCGTGAATAGACGCTCGTGAGGAGTTTCGTTCGTGGCCGTACACAGCAGCGATCTAATCGAGTGCAGCGCGTCTGGTAGGACGGACTCCCATTGCGACATCGGCAACCCGCGATCTTCTATGGCTAGTTTGATGGTGTTCATGATGATTCCATTGTAACGTTCGCATTGCCCGTTTCCTTGGGGGTGATACGGCGTTGTGCGACTAGTCGCGATACCATGTTTAGTTAGGAACAGTTTTAGTTCCGAAGACATAAACGATGTCCCTCGATCTGTGTGGATGTAAGAGGGAGTTCCGAAGGTAGAAAATAACTCGGTGAGACGGGCGATAACGGTTGACGTGTTCGTATCACGGCACGGGAAGGCAAAAGGAAAGCGTGAATACTCGTCGATTACTGTTAGGATGTAAGGTCGCGAAGTTGCGCTCGGAAGCGGGCCTTTAAAGTCGATGTTAAGTCGGTCAAACGGGGACATGGCCCGTATTAAGTGACTAACTTCTGGTTTATAGTACTGTGGCTTACATTTAGCGCATGTTTGGCATTCCGACGTAACTCGTTTGATGTCATCCACTGAGAATGGTAGGTTCCTAGCTCTCACAAAATGAGTCATTCGGCGGACTCCTGGGTGTATCAGATTAACATGCAGCTGGGCGAGGGATATTCTTGGAGTAGCAGCGCAAAAGGATCGCGACAATGCGTCTGCGGCTCGGTTCTCGGGGCCCGGTCTGTATTTTATTGTGAATGAGTAGCCGGCTAGTTCTACACGCCAACGGAGAATCTTATCGTTCTTAATACGACCAGTAGCTTTTCCATCGAACATGAAAGATACGCTCCGCTG
Organism: Bathynomus jamesi; assembly: GCA_023014485.1. NCBI lineage: Eukaryota > Metazoa > Arthropoda > Malacostraca > Isopoda > Cirolanidae > Bathynomus > Bathynomus jamesi. The sequence goes on along the minus strand of JAJOZX010000364.1, from coordinate 20,967 downwards.
GTCGGTGACGACAGTAAAGTGTCGATAAGCTAAGAAGTGCTTCCACTTGCGAATGGATTCGATTACAGCGTATGCCTCCTTTTCAACGATGTGATGGCGACGTTCTGTGTTATTCAGAGCGCGAGAAAAGAACGCCACCGGGCGGCCGTTCTGGGTGAGGGTGGCTCCGATTGCTGAAGAGGAAGCGTCCGTCTCCACAGTGAACGGCAGTTCTTCATCGATTGAACCGACGACAGCTTTCGAGATATCATCTTTGAGTGTTTGGATCGTTGATACTTCCTCGCGAGTTAATGGGAATGATGAAACGTTGAGCAGAGGTTTGATCTTGAGGGAATAGTTCTGAATCCATTTAGCATAGTATGCGAATAGTCCGATTACGCGTTGTAGAGACGACTTGTTGCGAGGAGTTTGAAGTTCTTGTAGTGGCCGGAGGCGTTCGGGATCGGGCCGCAATACGCCATGAGAGATAGAATATCCGAGCAGGTGCACTGATGTCATCGAAAGCTTGCATTTTTCCTTGTTTAGACTCAGATTTACTCGTTTAGCGGCTTCCCAGAAATGTCGAAGGTTCTCATCGTGCTCTTCCCAAGTGGTTCCGCAGATGGTGAGATCGTCGAGGTAGGCGTATGTTGATGATAAGTTGTTCGAGGATATGAATTCGTTCATGACGCGCTGGAAGGCCGCGGCTCCGTTAGTTACTCCCATAGGGATCCTTCTGAATTGGTATAGATTTCCGTCAGCCTCGAATGCTGTGAAAGGTCGTTCAGACGGATCGATTTCTACCTGGTAGTATGCGCTTGACAGATCAATTACGCTGTAGTATTTGTGTTGTGAGACTTTGTTGGCTATATCATCGATTCGCGGAAGAGGATATGCATCTAGCATGGTAAATCGGTTGACGGTTTGAGAGAAATCGATTACCATGCGTTTTTTTTTTGTTTCGGTAGATGTGATGACTACTTGAGCACGCCAGGGTGAGTTACTGGGTTCAATTATCTCATCCCTGAGTAGCTTTTCGATTTCTTTCCCAATGAAAATTTTGTCCTCAGAGCAAAATCGTCTGGACTTCGTGGCGATGGGACGACAATCGGCAGTTAAGTTGCCGAATAGTGGTGGGGCTGAAATTCTTGATCGAGTAAGGCCGCATATATGGAGTGCTGGCTCCGGACCTCCGAAATTGATGTTCAATTCCTTGTGTCTGATTAAGAATGGGGTACCGAGTATTATGTCAGCGCACAGATCCGACAAGACGGATAGTTCGAGCTTTTCGTAGTCGCGGTCTCCCATCGTAACCTTCACTGTACATCGACCTGAGATGGCTGCGGATAGATTAGGCGAAGCCATTGATACGACGCCCGAGTGCGGAAGAATGGGCAGCTCTAAGTGTTTGGCTAGATCCTCACGAATGAAGTTGTCCGAGCTGCCAGTATCCAACAAGGCGAGACACGAACGGCCGTTGACGAGGATATCGACTGTTGAGTTGGTAGGCATGGAGGAGCTACACGATAGAGTGGTACTAATGGTCGCTAATGCTGCGGCTGAATGAGACGCTGTGGTTTTATCCTGTTTTTGACGTGCCGAGGAAGTACTTGAGCGGCAGACTTTGGCCCAGTGGCCGGTCTTTTCACATTTCGCACAGATAGAATCCTTTGCTGGACACCTGCTTCGTGGGTGGCGTCGAGACCCGCAGAAGAAGCACAGAGCGGCTTTGTTGTCGAAATTCGTAGCGGCTGAAGAGTTTGGGAGATCGTCTCTTGGACGCAGGCAGGCCGGGCAGAGTCAGTAGTCGGCGACGGTTCGTGGCGAGAGCCAGTGGCTGCAACAGCACCGTAATGAGTGAGGTACGATTCTGAGTTTTTCTGGGCCTGATCTAATGTTCGAGCCTGGACGATAGCCTTTTCCAGTGAGAGTGTGTCATTTTCGAGTAAGCGGGTACGGATGGCGCTATCTCTAATTCCTCGGATGAAAGCGTCTCTCACAGATGAACTCCTGTTTTCGTCGGCGGAAACCGATTTGAAGTTGCAGTCATTGGCTAGTTGTTGAAGAATTTGCAAGTACTCATCGAGGGTTTCCTCGGGCTTTTGGTGACGGGTGGACAACAGGTGGCGAGCGCATACCTCGTTTGGCTTCTTGACGTAGGTGGCCTCTAAGGCTGCCATGGCATCCTCATAAGTAGAGCAGTCTTGAATGATATCAGCGACATCGGGGCCGATATGTATGAATAGAACCTCCAATTTATTGGGGTTGTGTTCGGCGATAGTACTCAAGAAATATTTGAATCCGCGCGACCATAATTTCCATAGTTTCCCAGCTTGGGGAGAATTCGGAGAAGTAATAAATTTATCCGGGCGAATCACCTTCTCCATGATATAGTAAGATTACTGGATGAATATTTGCTTGCTGTATCTGAAAGGCCGACTGAATGGCTGATTGAAATGTTGAATAAATTGTGGTGCCGCGTTTGTTAGCGGGCTAAAGATAAAGTAAAGGCCAATTTGAGGCTTTATTCAACATAAACATAGCATAGATCTGAAACACAGAAAACAATAATTAGTAAAGACTTGTTACACAGAAAACAATAATTAGTAAAGACTCATTACAGACTGTTTGGATGCTGAGCCAAATTTAAATGCAGATTTATTTTCTTTGTTACTTAGATTCAGGTTTGGTAGAGTAGCACTGACTGCAGATGTGAAGCAAGCCTTTTTGCGGATAAAGTTAAAACCAGAGGACAGAGATGCAGTAAGGTATCTGTGGGTGGATGCGAAAGATTTGTTGGAAAATGAACCTAAGGTTCAAGCATATAGAATGAAGTCAGTGTTGTTTGGCCTAAGCTCTAGTCCATTTCTGTTGGCAGCTACTATGCAGTACCATTTTAAGAAATATTCTGAAGTCTATCCTAACACTATTGAACACATAGGGAAAATTTTTTATGTTGATGATTTGCTGTGTTCCGTGAATAATACAGAAATGGCTAAACAGATATTCATGGAGGCTAGAGCTATAATGAGGGAGGCTGGCATGGAGCTTAGAAAATGGCAGACCAATCATTCTCAATTACAAGAGTTTATGAGTCAGTCCTGTGTAGGACCTGATGCAGCAGAAAGTATTGAGGATTCTGGTATTAAGGAGTTGTGGGCAATAGACACAAAGGTGCTAGGCATTGTTTGGCAGCAAGGAGAGGATTTGTTTACCTTCAATGGGAAATCTTTAGTAGAGCTGCCTGAGAATGAGACAAGGTGGACAAAATGTACAGCTCTTAGTTTGGCTTCGAAGGTCTTTGATCCTCTTGGATTCCTGGCTCCATTTGTGATAAAGTAAAAAATTTGGTTTCAGAGCCTCTGGGAAATTGGACTTGGTTGGGATCAAGAGGTGGAAATATTGGTGCAAAGAATTGGCACATCTTAGAGACATTGAAATCCCAAGATGGTACTTTGGAGAGTTGAACAATAGTCCAGACAATTTGGAGCTGCACATCTTTTGTGATGCAAGTGAGGAAGCCTATGCAACTTGTATTTATATAAGAGGCACATTCAAAGAGGAAGTAAGTTGCAGGTTGGTTGCTGCAAAGAGCAGAGTAGCACCTTTGAAAAGGCTTTTATTCCAAGGTTGGAATGATGGGTGCAGTTATTGCTAGTCGGCTTGCAGTTATAGTGCAAAAGTCTTTGGCCCTCTATGAAATTCCAAGCTATTATTGGACAGACTCCACTATACAGTAGTTTGACACTGGTTAAGAAACCAGGCAAGGAAATGGAAACCATTTGTTGCCAATAGGGGGGGAGGAAATTCAAGCACACACAGATCCAAAGCAATGGAAGCATTGTCTAGGCACCCAAAACCCAGCTGATTTATCAACGCGAGGAATTTCGGTGAAAGATCTTGCACAGTCAAGTTTGTGGTGGAATGGGCCAGAGTGGCTAAAACTTGGAAGTGAAAACTGGCCTTCTAATCAACCTATTGTAGGAGAATGCCAGTCTGAAGAAGCATGGGTGAGTGAGGTGAGAAAATGCACTGTGAACAGTGTCAAGTTATGCAGCAGGACCCCATATTGAGGCTTGAGGACATTAGCAGTCTGAAAAAGTCGTTAAGAGTGACAGCATGGGTATATAGATTTACAGACAACATTAAGGGAGAAACAAGAAGGGAAGGAATTCTGAACAGTAAGGAGATTCAGCAAGCCAGGCAATACTGGGTGGTGTTTATGCAGAAGGAAAAATTTGGTGAAGAGAGGGAATTGCTCACCAGCCGTCCAATACAGGTTCTACCAACACATTCTGCTCTCAAGGGTTTGGATGTGTTTTTGGATCAGGATTTATGGCATAAGTTGTTACATGCTGGAGTTAAAGAAGTGATAATGGAGATCAGACAACAGTTTTGGATTCCCAAAATTAGACAAGTAGTAAAAACGTCTGCATAAAAGTGTGATTTGCAAGCGTTGGAGTGCAAAGCCTTATTATGAAAAGGTGGCTCCACTTCCAAGAGAACGGTGTGTCTATGCCCCATTTGATGTAGTGGGAGTAGTCTTTGCAGGTCGAGTCTATGTGTATGAGCAAGGGGAGTCTAACAAAGGTTATATATGTCTTTTCACATGTGCTACCACCAGAGCAATCCATTTGGAGTTGGTAAGCAACTTAAGTAGTGATGTATTCTTTTGGCCTTTAAAAGGTTTGTGAACAGAAGGGGTTTCTCAAATAAAATCATATCGGATAATGCAAAAACCTTCAAAAGGGCTGCAAATGAACTCCAAGAAGTTTGGTCCTTGATAAAAGAGGAGGGATTCCAATCCTACTTTTCACACCATGGGGTACAATGGGAGTTTATTGTTGAGAGAGCACCATGGTGGGAAGGATTTTGGGAAAGGCTAGTGAGAAGTGTAAAGTGTCCATTAAAGAAACTTTTAGCTAATGCTCATTTTAGCAAAGAAGAATTCTGCACTGTTTTGTGTGAAGTAGAAGCAATGGTGAACAGTAGGCCTGTCACCTTTGTTTATAACAGTATGCAGGATGCAGAGCCATTGACAACCAACTCATTTTGTTTGTGATAAACGATTAACATCAAGCCCCAGTTTGCCAGAAGACTTGCAGCCTATCCAGAGCACTCAAGAAGAATTAACCAGAAGGTTCAAGTACCTTGAAGAGCTACAAGATCAGTTATGAAAGAGGTGGCAGATGGAATACTTGCCAGAACTCAATTATTACCCATCAGGCAATGTAAAGGGCTCCAGTGCAAATTGTATCAAGGTGGGAGGTGGTAATGATTAGGGATGAAAGACCAAGGCAATGCTGGAAGCTTGGCATAATTGAAGAATTGTTTGTTGGCAAAGACAATTTAGTTAAGTCTGCACTGGTAAAGACTTCAGGAAGAAGATTAAAGAGACCTATACAAAAACTCTATGCATTAGAAATCGGCAAAAACACGGATAGTCAAGATGAAACATTTGAGTTACAACCTCATGGAGATGGCTTGGCTAAATTTGCAGAAGGTAATGACAACAATGCCTCTTCGGTGGGGAGTGTTAGAAAATCTAGAAGAGGAAGAGCCATTGCTGTCTCAAGGCGATATGATGACTAAGCTCATTGATGCAGCATTGCTTGTATATATCACGTTAAGGTGTAGATATATCCATCTCATAATTGTAAGGTTAGTGAAAAATTCACTTAATTTAGAGTTAGCATTTTTGGGCTCTTGTGGTATCATTGTTTGGGGACTCTTGTGGCATCATTTTTTTGGGGCACTGCGCGTCCTTCCTACTCGTTTGTTGAATGCTGCACTTACAGGACGTGGTCTTATAGAGAGCTCTCTTGCAAATCAGTTTGGTTATTTAGATACAAGATTGTTGCATCGTGCAATGGTGCAGGTTGTGTTGTTGCAAGGTTTAGAAAGAAGACCATAAATAGTGCCCCTTTTGTTTTTTATCTTAATTTTATTCAACTCAGGCCTAAGGTAGGCCCACATCTAGTCAGCAACCCTGAGGTAGGACCTAACAGGACCTCCAAGTCCGTAAGTTTTTAGTCTAGTTTAACTTGAGCTGTAGGTTAAACTGGCCCTTCAGAGCTTGGCCGTTCACGGCTCAGCTGGGATTCTGAACCCAATAAAAAAAAAAAAATAACAGTCTAAAATGAAAACATTTTTATGTGGAACTCCAGTTCCTTTCGTATATATTAATAGGGAAAACAAACCATCGGAAGAATATATTCTATTCAGTTTACAAGTGGTCTTGAAAAATTAGCGAGTAGCAGAAAGCGATTGTCTTTCTCTAAAAACTTAGCGTCGCTACTGTTTCGCTAACAATTTTGAAAATTATCGGTGCTAACAGTATCACTAATAAAAAGTTAGCGCTGCTAATCCCAGCACTGCTCAATACTATGATTACATCTATATATCTGGTTAAGCAATGCTATAGAGTTATTGCTGTTCTACACGCATTTTTATGTTGTTTTACTCTGATATCTAAAGTTTTCCCGTTTCACCTATATAAAATGAGTTACATTATGTATATCCGTATCCAGAGATGGGCAAGATCACCAACTTTGGTGATCTTGAAGATCAAGATCAGATCACCAGAAAAATGTGATCTTGAAGATCAAGATCAGATCACCAGAAAAATGTGATCGTGAAGATCCAGATCAAGATCGTGATCTTGAAGATCACTTTTCAAGATCACTTTTTAAGATCACTTTTATATGAATTGAAAAAAGTTGTACTCTTGTAGAGTAAACAAAAACAAATTATTTTGTTAATCACTCCTGAAAAGTATCACTCCTAATACTCCCTGAGGGCTGAGGCAATACAAGCATCGCATCCTACCCATGTCACCTGATCTAAACCACGGGGATTGACGATTCCCCTTTCAGTTTTTCAGGTGGTAAACTTAAAACTTAGTATTATCATAACTTATCAGCAAAGAAAAAACTATTAAATGACCTACATATAGTTTTTAGTTCTATTTTTCTCAATTCTCATTTCACCAGGTCCATAACCCATATCAATGAATGGTCAGCATATATAAGTAAACATTTTTTACATAGAATTTAATTTTACAGTTTTTACTGCAGTACGCAATTACTGACAATATAAGGGTAAAAACCGCAAGTTAAGAGTGTTAATTTAATGTTCAACCGCTGTAAACATTTGCTTTCAGCAAAACCAATTGTTCAAAGTTACCATCCGAGAGACGACTTCGTTGGGGCTATGAACCATGCCAGCAAACGAAAACAACCGTTCCACTGGTGCAGAGGAAGGTAGCGTGGTGTTATACCTCTTGAAGATCTTCTTTATAGCAGGATACCTATCTAAAGAGTCGAGTGCCTTACTGGTGTCCTGCAAATAATTGAGGACTTCCAAGTCTTCCTTGTTGTTAGGAGCAGAGAATGAGCCGTCCATAGTTCTGAAGAAATCGTCTTCAGATGATGAGTCTGAGTTCACCGAACTATTACCACTGCTGTCAGAATTACAATTTCTTACAGCCATTTGCAGCTTGTCTTTTACTTGAGACTTGATTGCTTCATGATCGCCGAAATTAGGCCCTTGCAACAATGATATCCATCTAAGTTTGAAATACGGATGAGATACTGAGGCCAAAACGGCATCAGTTACCTCGGGGCTCAACGACAAAAAATGACCAAATCTGGCATTGAAGCCAGAGACGACTGCTGCCAGTAATGACATGCAGTGTCTCAAGCGCAGGTCGTTTGGTTGGATAGGATCCAATCTTACGAGGGCATCTTGAGTCACTAGGACTGTTGGAAGAAGACAACCGTAGTAGCATTCTTTCTCTGCCTGTAATTTGTTGAGGGCTGCTGCAATTGGTTTTAGAACAGACAAAATTCTGAAATAAATTCCAATTCATTGTTTTGAGGATGGGTAGATTCAGTTCTTCAAGAGCTACATTCATATCGTTCTTATGTTTATATATTTGGCTTAATGAGTCGTACATTGAGTTCCATCGGGTGACGCATGGGTACCTAAATTGGACGCCAGTTATTTCCTGTATTTTTTCTGCTGACTTGGGTTTACCAGCAGCATTCCACAGCGCCGAACATTTTCCCATTGCAGAATGCTTTATCTTCTTTAGTCCAGGTGAATTCAGTCCTTTATCTGCATCAGTTGTTGCTACCAAGTTCAATGTGTGGGAGGCACATCGAATATGGGATGATAGTTTCACTGACTCCTCTCCATGCTCTCCTGAATGTTCAGGAAAGTTGCTGATGATAACCTCTTCATCTGAATCTTTTTCATCATCATCTTCATCTGCATCATCTTCATCAATGTCGTCAGTACGATTCTGAACACGAACACCGAACTCTTTAAAGCATTTCACCATGTTCGATGCATTGTCGGTGACTGTAGATACAACTTTTCTACAAGATAAACCATGCTCCGAGTTGATCCTGTCCAATATTCCAGCAATTTTATCAAAGCTATGTGTTCCACGAAATCTTCGGCATGCCAGTGCAGCTGATCCTCGCGACAAGTCATCATTGATCTGTAATGTAAGAATATAAAATCAATGTTTGTATGAACATTTTTTTAAGCTTAATTTAATAATTGGTTAGACACCACCAGCTAAACTGCGCCACCAAACATTGAAGAGAAGAACTATGTGATATAAAGGAGGCAATTCAGCGATGAGTCGCCTACCATACCACCACATCAGTGACCCATCCCATAAGAGCAAAATGTGGAAGAGTCCATATTCACAGCCTGTGAATATGGACTCTTCCACATTTTGCTGTGAATCAGACACAATGACAGATGACAGAATCAGTGAATTAGTGTGAAATTACTGTGAATCACAGCAAAATGAAGACTCACCAAATTAATGAATGAGGAACACATGTCGAATAATTGAAAAGATTATACTATAAGTCTATCAGACTATCAGTCTATCACCAATGGTCAATTTATCAATTATATAAAAATAATACACTAAATCAATAGCATACCCAATGCGCAGTGACTCCCATGAAACTGCGGTGATTAGTTGACCATATGTCGCATGTAACACACACATGGTCAACTGCTGCCAGTTTTGCTTGTATGTCTTCCTTCATTGTACTGGTTGTTGTTGCAAGAGATCTAGCCAGGGTGCGTCTAGATGGCACCTGAACAGCCGGGTTGACGTCTGAAAAAAATATTTAAAAATTAAAACAAATACAATAGATTAGCTATGGAAAAAATATCAAAATATTTAGCTAGGCTAGCGATAGTCTAATGTTCATACAAATAATATGATTAATTATTTTAATCAGATATTAGGTATGGAAAAAATAGCAAAATATTTGAGTTATACTAACATGAAAGAAGATCCTTAAATTCATGTAGTTCAACTAGGCTCAATGGTAGGAGCCCATTAGCCACAAGCGAGAGAATCTTCTTTTCAAGGATATCCTTGCATATTGGTGGTCCTGGTTTTTGCTTGGAAATGTGGAACATGCTTAGTGTTGACTGCTTGGCAATTTTGGCAGGGCCAGCATTGCTGCCGCTGGTATCTTCTTTAGCTGGACGCTTGCGAGATTTCTTCTCCGATTCATATTCACCCAAAAGATCCGAATGTAGTTTCTGCACAAGAAAATAAATTATTATCATGCGGAGAGACTTCTTGAACACCCTGTATAATATTTATCAGAGTATCAAACTTCTAGTTGAAATTAATACTTAACAAGATTCTAAAATTTTGTTATCTTTAACTAAAATTATTTTCACCATGATCAGTGCATTTTTATCCTATGTTAAATTGAAAGCCGAATTTCGTCCTTCAGTAACTAAATAGGAGAAATTACAGACATGGATCAGACAGAGAGAAAGACAGATACACCTGGCGTTTTATTATAGTTGGATATCGGCAGTTTTTAATGTAGTTACTAGTCCATAATCTATTAATATCTGAAGTGCACAATATATTCAAATGGACGTCTATGTAAATGTAGCATTAGTCTTGTATGGCACCAGTCACTTAAAATATGACTTGAACCATTATGTTAATGTTGCTACTTACTACTTAGTTACTAAGTAGTACTAACCCTGAGGTGCCTCAGAAGATTGCTTGTTGAGTCGAGGCCAGCAGACAGAATTGTAGTTTTCTTTGTACACTGCCTACAAATAACTTTGATACTGTTTCCAGTTTTTTCGACAATTTGAAAATATTTTCCGTTCAATAGCACAGATTGATCCTTATTACCAACATTGTTATCTAAATATATTGAATACTGTTCTGGTGACAACCTAGAATATTTGGTTCCCTTGGGAGCCTGTTGAAGTTGTAAAATTGCACTCATTATTAAAAAATTCAATCTGTAAATAAAATATGTTTAGAATTAATTTATTATGAATACGGACCTATAGGCTATATTTTATGCCTATATATAATAATATATTAATAGAACACTTTTAACATAATTGCACAGTAAATTACACTTTTTACGAGCCTAAATTCCACAGCAACTACACCTTCCATGAGCCCACGCATGACGCAAGTCACCCAACTAACAGAAAACATAAACAGTCGGTGTTGAACAAAGTTGCCACCAGATGTCGCTTGGACAAAAAACAAATGACATTCGCATAGCGGCATATTTAAGAATCTGAAATTAAAAGTGATCTTGAAGTCTAAAGTGATCTTCAAGATCAAGATCACAAGAAATAAAGTGATCTTAGATCAAGATCAAGATCACCATAATAAAAGTGATCTTCAAGATCAAGATCAGATCACGATTTTGATCTTCAAGATCACGATCTGATCTTGAAGATCAAGATCGTGCCCATCTCTGTCCGTATCGAATACTTCAATACAAAATGTGCCTTAGGTTATAGCTTAAGATTTTCAGTCCCTAAAAAACCTCGGAGTTTGCTTATTGCCAAAGCTTTTGCCAGTTTCGAAAAACATAGTGATATATGCGAAAATGATGGGGCTTTCGCTAAAGGGTGTGTGTATCAGAAGGTTCCGTCGTCACCCAACTCCTGACTCTCACTCTACTTATATTTCTGGCCGGAATCGTGCAAAATCTGTTCTTCGGCTGTTCCTCCATCGCCTTCCTCTTCCAATTTAATTATGTATAAGGCGTCGTTCAAAAATTACGTGCCGCTATTTTTGCTAAAACCTGACACCCCCATTATAGGGGGGGGGGGGGGTCTGGTCTAGCGTTACAGAACATTCCTGGGGGATCTGGGATGTTAAGTTTTAGCAAAAATAGTGTTACGTAATTTTTGAACGGCCGCTAAAATCAAAATTTCTTTCAAATATGTTTTTTTCTGCCCTATATGGGTTCAACTCTCGGAAGGCGTACGGTCCTGGTGGTGTTCCTCCTGTTCTCAAAACCTGTGATTTTATGCTAACACTCTGCCTATTCAAACTTTTTCGTCTTTGTCTTTCCTCTGGTACTTTTCCTTCCTGTTTCAAGTTCGCTTTCATTCAGCGTGTCCCATAGAAGGGTGACCACTCTCAATCCTCCAATTATCGTCCAACTGCTTTGATTTCTTGCCTTTCTAAAGTTTTTGAATATATCCTTAATAGGAAGATTCTTAAACACATCTCTTCTCACAATCTTCTTTCAGATCGTCAGTATGGGTTCCGCAGGATACGCTCTACTGGTGATCTTCTTGTATATCTCTCTGACTCTTGGCCATCCTCATTTCGGGATTTCAGTGAAACCTTTTCTATCGCGCTAGACATATAAAGAACTTTTGATAGAGTCTAGCACAAATCTTTAATTTCCAAATTGCCTTCCTTCTGGTTTTATCCTTCCACCTGTGCCTTCATCTCTGATTTCCTTTCTGATTTATCTACAGCTGCGGTTGCATGTGTCCACTGTTCTTCTAAAGCTATTAATGATGGTGTGTTCCTTAGGGCTATGTCCTGTCACCTACTCGCTTCCTATTATTTATCAATGATATTTTAAGTCGTACTTTCTGTCCTATCGACTCCTATGCCAATGATTCCACCCTTCTCTTCTTCACCGACTTCGCCCTTCGCAACTTCTTGCATAAGAAAAAAAAATAGACGACGGCTTTGTTTCAAATTGTCGATTTCATAAAAGTATGGAAGAAAAGCGTGACGTCACTGTTCATCAAAAACATAAACCTTTGCGAAAACAAATTGAAGGCCGGGCGGGCCTTTGGTAAGATTTAGATCAATAATCCAGTGTTCGGTTTGTGCAGTTTCTTGTTACTTATTTCATGACTAGTTCGGCCTAAACTTTAGTTTATGTAAAGTATGTACATCATGCGATATAACAGCCTAGCATCATAAATAATTAATTAATTTCTCGTAGCTAGTAAGACGAAGCAAAATTGTCAGCTTGCTGCTGACTTGCAAGACCGCTGAGCTGTGAAGCTGCTGGTCAAGCCACATTAGAGTAAACCTGATTTCTCGAACTTTTACCCTTTACTTGGTATTTCTTTACTATTACACCGGTCTCCAGTAGAAAGTTTTAAAAGCTGGTTTTTATTGGAAAATTATTGAAAAATTATTTTTATTTAGGTGCAATATTGGTATTATTATAGTTTCAACCACAACTTGATTACTGCATATTTGATGTGTTGTTTAGCTGTATCTCTTCATTTTGGACAACTTTTTCTAATACCACTTCCGTCGCAAATGGATAATAACGGAGATAAATATAATAATTTTTGGTCCGCCAAATTGTCTCAGTCTAGCCATGGATACAGTGTGTGAAGGTTGTGCTCTTACTCCATTTGAAGTGATTCATAAATTTTTTAAGAATAACATTGACTCGTTAGGTTAATTGAATGCCTAGTTAGGGCAACTGTACACCCTTGACAATTGGTTAGGTTAAGTCATGATATTTTCATTAGTTTAATGATTTATTTTTAAAATTAATTTATGGTTGGATTCTGAAGGAATCGTTTATCTTATCACTCCATCATAATCCAACCCAACTCAATCTAGTGGATTGGATTGGGTAATTATGTGTATTGAGTAACTCAGTCATTTTACATACCAAAATATATTTTTCTAGTAGTATTTGATGTGATTTGTTCAAATCTGACCTCCATTTCTGTCGGAAATGAGATCCAACAAAGTAATAGTACTTTGAAGTTTGGCTAATTTTCAAGGGAAATGGAGGTCAAAATCTAAGCAAAACACATTAAATATTACTAGGAAAATGTATGGTTAATATTCGTTTTAATGCTTTGTTCGTTTTTGATAGAAGGAGATATTCTATGACAATTTAACATATAAATTTATATTCAGGACACCTTGAAACCTCAGGGAAACTGATAAAAATCAAGGAAATGTAATAATTATTTTTTATGGAAAAAAAAAAAATTAAAAAAATTTAGACGTAAAAAGCAGCCATTATAGGCCATTGACCGAGTATTTAGCTTTTAACGCTGTTAAAATTTTAACGAACGTCGCCCTCTCCAGTTTTATGGGGAGACATCTCGTGGCAAAATTAGGAAACATAGGTCAAAACAACTAATTAAAAATCGTTTTTGTTTCACGTGACCTTATCCGACCAATCAGAGACGTACATTTTGAATCTCTCATAATGCACACTCATTCAAGAATGCTTTTTCAGTCTGGTTTCATTATGGTGTGCAGAGGTTGTGATTGCCTGGGTTTTTGGTACCTTGGAACGCAGTTCCAAAAACTACTGTTGTTTGCGGTTCCTCAGAGAGACGCAACAACTCTTGTTCGCCTGATCCAGCAACATATTAGGCCTGGGACTACAATCTATTCCGACGAGTGGCGTGCGTATTCTCAACTTGGAAATCTAGGCTACATTCACCGGACAGTCAACCATTCACAGCGGTTCGTGGAAGACACCGTTCACATTCAAAATATTGAGCGTTGTTGGAAAGACGTGAAAAGCTGGATATTACGGTCTGGCAACAAAACCCAATCAGTTTAGGTTAGGTAGTTAGGTCAGTTTAGGTCTGTTTAGGTTAGGTTAGGTCTGAACCAAAACATATTTTTCTGGTGTTTTTTGCTCAAATCTGAACTTCGTTTCTTTGGGAAATGAGTCATTTTTGAGAAATTTTCAATTTTAAAATTTCTCAAAAACGGCTCATTTCCCAAAGAAACGAAGTTCAGATTTGAACAAATCATACCACAAAACACCAGGAAAATGTGTTTTGGTTCAGAAAGGAGGAAAAGCACTAAAACGAATAATTACCAAATATATTTTGGTATTAATTAACCTAACCTTACCTAACCTAACATGAATATGTTATTACATTATCATTTGTATAACTTAGGTCTCTGGGGTATGGGGGTGGGGCCCCCGTAAATATCATGCATGACAAATTGATCGATATTGATCAACATTTTAGTGTTGGAAATTCAAAAATAAAAAATATAAAACCCTATACCGATCAATTTGTGATGCATGATCTTTACGGGGGCTCTGCCCCCATACCCCTGAGACCTAAATTATACAAATGATAATGTAATAACATATTCAATATTTCTACTACTCAGGAATCATTAGAATGCACTTCGTATATTAAATCCTCAAAATAATATTCGCACCATTCACATGTCATCGTGACAAATATTTATGAAAAACTAACAGAAGTAGACTAGCAACTTAAAAGGCCTAACAACTTAAAAAGTCTAGCTCATATATCATGTTCTCATGATGTCACCAATCAAATATTGGAAGGGCGGGAAAAAAATACAAAAGTGTCATAATATTCAAATCTACATAATTTGGTAAGGACGCATCTGCGAGCATAGTGACTTATATGAAAATGATGAGAAAATTATGCTTTAATATTTTATAATTATATTTGCTTTTGATATTCTGAGTACGATAAAACTCGTATTAACCTTGGATTGAGTTGGGTTAGGTTATGAAACTTATGTTTTTCCTATGTTTTTTGAGGCGATTCACTCAAATTTGACATCCATTTCCACTGCAAATCACTCGTTTTTGGCTTTTGATATTGGGTGGGGGGGATCTTAAAAATGAGTGATTTGCGACAGAAACAGATGCCAAATTTGAATGAATCTCATCAAAAAATAGGAAAAACATAAGTTTCATATTCAAAATGAATTGGGGCTGAAACTGCAAATTTACTAGGTTCAGTTCCTAGGTTTTCTGTTGGTTTCTGATGTGATTCATCTGAAAATGACATTCATTTCTGTCGCAAATCACTCATTTTTTATCCCCCTCACCCAAACACTCTGATTTCCCACGCATTCCCCCATATTTTTTGGGGGGGGGCACAAAAACAAGTAATTTGCAATGGAAATGAATGTCATTTTTGGATGAATCACATCAGAAACCACCGGAAAACCTAATTTTTATTTTTCAAAATGAGTTGTGGTTGAAACTATAAATTTATCGCAATATTAATCCCTTGGCCCCTTTGCTGCATATCGTATAGTTTCGCTATATCCGAGGTTAGCCAAACCACCTTTGATTTGCATATAGTAAGGTTATACAGGCCTTATGGTATGTATACCATGGTATTGTAGGCATATATATATATATATATATATATATGTATATATATATGTATATATGTATGTGTATATATATGTATATATATATGTGTATATATATGTATAGTATGTGTATATATATGTATAGTATGTGTATATATATGTATATGTATGTATATATATATATATGTATATTATATGTATATATATGATATATATGTATATATATGTATATATATTATATATATATGTATATATATATGTATATATATGTATATATATGTATATTATATAAAGAACGACGCTTGTATAGGAGATATTCCGCGCAAGACGAGAAAGAGAAAACAACAAATGAAAAAATGAAGTACCACCTGGGAATCGAACCCGGGATCTTCCGATTGCCGGTCAGACGCGATAACCACTACACCATGGACTTCACTCTTCCAAATGCCGTAATTCCTCTACATACTCGCAGAAACCAATGCCCCAAGGGGGCACCTCCCGCATGCCGTAACATTATATACATTCAACTGCAAAGAACACGCAGTATAAATAACGTAAAGAACGACGCTTGTATAGGAGATATTCCGCGCAAGACGAGAAAGAGAAAACAACAAATGAAAAAATGAAGTACCACCTGGGAATCGAACCCGGGATCTTCCGATTGCCGGTCAGACGCGATAACCACTACACCATGGACTTCACTCTTCAAATGCCGTAATTCCTCTACATACTCGCAGAAACCAATGCCCCAAGGGGGCACCTCCCGCATGCCGTAACATTATATACATTCAACTGCAAAGAACACGCAGTATAAATAACGTAAAGAACGACGCTTGTATAGGAGATATTCCGCGCAAGACGAGAAAGAGAAAACAACAAATGAAAAAAATGAAGTACCACCTGGGAATCGAACCCGGGATCTTCCGATTGCGGTCAGACGCGATAACCACTACACCATGGACTTCACTCTTCCAAATGCCGTAATTCCTCTACATACTCGCAGAAACCAATGCCCCAAGGGGGCACCTCCCGCATGCCGTAACATTATATACATTCAACTGCAAAGAAACACGCAGTATAAATAACGTAAAGAACGACGCTTGTATGGAGGAGATTCCCAGGTGGTACTTCATTTTTTCATTTGTTGTTTTCTCTTTCTCGTCTTGCACGGAATATCTCCTATACAAGCGTTGTTCTTTACGTTATTTATACTGCGTGTTCTTTGCAGTTGAATGTATGTATATATATATGTATATGTATATGTATTATAATGTATATGTATATATATATGTATATATATGTATATGTATATATATGTATATGTATATATATGTATATGTATATATATATGTATATGTATATATATAGTATATGTATATATATATGTATATATATGTATATGTATATATATATGTATATGTTATATATATGTATATGTATATATATATGTATATATATAGTATATGTATATATATATGTATATATATATATATATATGTATATGTATATATTATGTATATATATATATATATATATATGTATAATATGTATATATATATGTATATATATATGTATATATATGTATATATACAGGGTGGGCGGAAAGTAGCTCCCTATTTTGGATTGGTAAAAAATACGTATATTATCCATTTATTTCAGAAGAAATAATATGAAAAGGTAGGCATACATGGTAGGTTTTCTCTAAAATTCAATGTGGGCTCCAACTCTTTCCACCAGCTTCTGGAGCCGCCCAGGAATGGCGTCCACTGACTTAGCAGGAACTCCGGCGGGATGGAGGACATGACTTCCCGAATTCGGTCCTCCAGTTCTTCCAATGTCCTCGGTTTGGTGCGGTAGACTTCTTCCTTTACCCACCCCCAAAGAAAGAAGTCGCACGGTTACCGCTGAAAAACGGCAGAATCGGTTCAGTGTAACGGTGTGGTGTGGTATGACCTCAGATCAGGTTGTGGGCCCGTTCCTTCTGCGCAACACCATGAATGCTGAGCCTTACCTGCTATGTTGCGAAACGAGGTCTGGCCGGTTGTCAGCACATGGGAGAACATCGACGATCTGATATTTATGCAAGATGGCGCCCCCTCCGCACTTCGCTCTTGTTGTCCGTGAGTGGCTGGATGCCCACTCCCTGGGACCGTTGGATGGTGTTCGTCCGTTCGGGTCCACAATCAATGGCCAGCCAGGAGCCCCGACTTGACACCGTGCGACTTCTTTCTTTGGGGGTGGGTAAAGGAAGAAGTCTACCGTACCAAACCGAGGACATGTGAAAGAAACTGGAGGACCGAATTCGGGAAGTCATGTCCTCCATCCCGCCGGAGTTCCTGCTAAAGTCAGTGGACGCCATTCCTGGGCGGCTCCAGAAGCTGGTGGAAAGTTGGAGCCCACATTGAATTTTAGAGAAAACCTACCATGTATACCACCTTTTCATATTATTTCTTCTGAAATAAATGGATAATATACGTATTTTTTTACAATCCAAAATAGGGAGCTACTTTCCGCCCACCCTGTATATTAGGGTGACACTTATTTTCGAAAGTTTTGAATTTTTATCGGGACGGGCGCGTTTCTGGTTCCATTTTGTCAAAAAATATTCGTGGTAAAATATTTTGAAATAAAACAATATTTAGAATGCCTCAATACGGTCAAAGTTTGTATATTTCTCGAAAAGTAGAAATTTTAGATCATGATGTTCTATGCTCTAGCAAATAAAAATCACTTCTACAAGATACTAATCTTGACCTAAAACATATAACTGGAACTTCATACTTTCAACTCTAGGTCCCCCTCAACTCGAGTATTAGCCCTCAAGGGGGGGGGGGTATCATGGGCGCCCATCTCCCTCTCATTGTTTGCCTACTTTGCAGAGGTCACGGGACTTGCGGGCGGTTGGGAAGTCACAGCGGTGCTTCTCGACCACTTGTAAGAGGAACTGCTTTGGTCTTCACTCTTGGTAAGGGCCAGGTTGAAAGACTGCATCAACGCCACCCCGCGCTCGCGAAGTCATTGAAACTTGAAGGGCCTGGACTCGGCGGGATGCGGCGATGAAGGCTGGGTCCGTCCGCCACTCCTCCGGATCCTTGAGGCAGGAAGGCGGTGCTGATGTCCAGAACCTTGAAGAACTCCTTTGATGTAGTCGTTGTGAACTTGGCCAATGTATTGTTGGGCGATTGAGGCGGGGACAGGTCCACATTGATTACGCCGCGGGGGATCCTCCGATCCTTCCTCTTCTTCCATCGCTTTAATCATCTCCCGCTTTGTCGCCAAGTCGATACCCTCGTCGAAGATGGCCAGGGTGACGAGGCGCTCGCTCAAGTACATAGGGCCTGGCGAAGACTGTCGCCGTCGCCTTGGCCACCGCTGAGTCCGGATAATAGACGAGGGCCTTGAGCAGCGCGAGGTCCGCGGCTGGGGCCGTTGCCGGGAGCGGCGCTTTGTACCAGGCCGTCACGTAGATGGACACGGCGAAGATGGTGAATCGCCGGATTCCAGCCGCTTCGCCTGGACGACATCTGAAACTGTCCCGGGAACAGGAACAGTTTGATGGCATAGATGACTTTTGCCATCCAGCGCGCGCGATGGAAGGCGCCGGGACGAGCGAACCGGCACCCCGCTTGTTCGGACCGCCCAGCACAATTTACAGAGAGCTCCAGAAGTTCCTGTAGTCATCACGTGGATGTTGACCGTCGAGGAGGCGGCTGAATCGATCAGCAGGTCGTCGCGGGCGTCCTTCAGGTGCTGCGGCATGGTTCCATCCTCGAAGGGCTTCGCTTTGGTTTGATCGATGAAGTCCCACTGGGCGGCGAATCGTTTGAACAGGAGGATGTCAGGACCAGTAGAGGACCGAGGACGCCCCGTGAATGCTTCTCGCACACCAGTTCGTGGATGTGGTGCGGCAAGCCAAATGAAGCACTGTCTTCTCGAGTTCTGCTCAATGATATAGCAAGCTCCTCCTGAGAGTCCTGTGTTTGAGGCGGGTGGTGTCAAAAGAGAGGGCACAGATCCTCCCTTGATGTCCCAATCCTCGGGGCAGAGAGGACGGCTTCGCCATGGCGCGGCCGGTGCCGTCGGGGAGGCTGGGCACAGCCAGAAGCTTGTCGACGTTCTCCCCAGACACCAGAACTGGAAGGCGATCTTCAGCCAGGGCCTCCGTCAGCCGCTGTACGATTTTCCCGTCCCAGGTTAACGGTCAGCGCACAGTTAGGATGGAAGGCTGCCTTCATTTCCGCTGCTGCCATAGCACGGAACTTTGCTCGGTCGCGGCGGGAGGATTCGCGGTTCAAGACCAGCTCCTCAGGGTCGTGGCCCAAGCTCCTCGCAGCCGCCGACAGCAAGAAAAAACACCTTCTCGGTCGGTGTAAGTTTCGTCCGATCCACTCGCTGCGGAGAGATCAGGGGTGATCATTCTTTTTCGACGCGCGGAATCGCTTGGGTGGTAAAGGGGTCGTAGATGCTTCTGCATTCGACGTGGACGGGCCCGGGAGGAGAGAGCTCTTCCTCTTCTTCTCGGCGACGACGCCGTGTCGGTGACCGAGTCGGGCTGCTTGCACCTGAGCTGGAGCTCGATGCCAGTTCGACGAGTTCTTCTCGGACTCTCTCTGTTCGCCCTTTCATCATCTTGCCGGCGGCTCCTTCCGCTTCCTGTCTCCTCGCACGCTCCTCCTCAGTGTGCAGCGTCATGTCACGTGTGGAGGAGATGCGGCCGCGCCGCACACTCGGCCTTTGTCCCGTCAGGAACTCCCTGTCCTCTTCGATTGTGATCATCGACATCGCCTGTTGTGTGCGATGTCGAAGAGGCGGTCAAGGGATGAGAGGAACTCGGCCTCGTTCCTGATTTGGGTCACAGTGCGCCGTTTCGAGTTCTTGTTCAGAGCCCGCCACTTCTCGTACATTCGGAGAACCTTGTCCCTTGCGCGTTGGTCTTTCTGCCGTAGGAATACGGGACCGCTCCCAGAATTCCTTGTAATGCGGTCACTGTCTCAGCGGCTGCTTCTTGATCGCTTCTTGACGTCAAGGTGAAGGTGGAAAAAGTAGAAGCGCCTGCTTTCCCTAGGCAGCATGCTCCTGTGATGCTGTGGTCCACGGTCCCCAGGAGATAGACTGCTGTTTAGATCTTGGTTGCCGAAGCCATCACGTCGTTTCAGAACTCACTGAAAAGAGAATGAAACACTGTTAGTGTTGGCAAAACTCGTCCCAACCCATTTTCTACTTAGAATAACAGTTCTTCGCCTGTATCAATATTTTGGATAACTCGTGTTACACCCTGTATAATACCTCATTTTAGTTTCTGTACACCAGTGCGGAAGACTAAACCAACGACTCTGACCGTCCGTCTGTCTCGTCTGTATCATTTTTCAACTCAGAAACTACAGCAGCTATCGAAACGAAAACGACATGATAACAGAACGCCATGAGTACTTTTCGACAAAAAGTATAAACTTGACCTCGTTGAGGCATTCTAATTATTATTTATTCAAAAAATTTTACACACAATGTTTTTAGACGGAATGACACCAGAAATGCGGCCCGTCCTGATAGAA